>SMLS01067025.1:0-31822 GCA_004785975.1 Popillia japonica
TTTATAAAACGCCAGTTAATAGAATAATATCTTAGGCTTATTGTTCTTGAATAGTACTACGTCATAAAATAGATTATATAGTTTTTGTGTTTGTAAATTAATAGCCTTTCATCAAAATAAGCAGAGTTATAAAAGTTGTAGTCGTCAAAATATTTTTGTACTGGATAGTTACGAAAAAACTTTCGGTCTACGAAAAATGCTATCTGGTAGAAAGTGGTATGTAATTAAAACAATTTCGAAAGTTTCTCACGCAAGAGCTCATATTGCAACCACCAGCACGCGGTCCCCATACAAAGAACCCTTAATATTTCCTTGTCAAGTTTATATCTATTGTTAGATAAAACCCTATATAATATATCATAACACTTTTTTCCACAACTTATTTTTTAGAAAAATGAGTTTTTTAACTACTCTAACTTACTCTTCAGATTTAAAATTATTCTCAATATTTCAGAAAGTAAGTTTCTTAACAGTTATCTATTTATTTGCTACCAACACACACATAAATAAACACTAATAAGTTTGTTAACAAAATGGGGAGATGCTGCATTTATATATCTGTAAAGGAATTACGTAATACAAAATAATTTTAATATTCTTATATATCAGGAGTAGCACAACGCTAAGCTTTATTCACCGATGCTGTTGATTCGGCGTAGTTGTATGTAATAATAGGTGCAATACTTTAAAAGTCATAATGCGGACAACGAGAAGTCACTCACAATCAATTTAATAACGCAACAATAAAGTCAATTTATTCCAGAATACGTATCATATATTTCCGCTCTTAGCTGTTTCAATGACAGTGTCAGTTTGCTACAGTGAAAAGGATTTAAATGAGGACCTAATGTACGAATTCTGGAATAGATTTATTTATAGCTGGTTTTTGTATTATTGGCTTAAAAGTAGATATACATCAGCATGTATCAGGAAATAAGATCTTCCTAAATTAGCAGACAAATGCATAATGAATATAGTTATCTACGGAACTAAATTGACACTGGAAAAAAATTATTTGTCAATTTACATTATTAGACATCTTCAATGCGAAAACGATTACACAAGGAATGCATGTTTTACCATTTATATTTTACACTTGACATGCTTTCTGACTGCCGTTGTATAAACGTGCCACAAACATAAACAGCGTTTCTCGTTACTCTTAAAATAAGCATTTTGCCGACATAATTAATAACACAGTTGGCAAAATGCGTGGACAACTCCACAATTTTAAACTAGGTATCCATTAAAGAAAACTGACAGGAATGATTTTGTGCTTCAACGCTGATGTGAAGAAGCTATTACATAATTACAAGTTAGATTTTGAAAATAAATTATTCAGATTACTTCCAGCAACAATGTTTCTAAAATGTCGATCGTGTTTACATCCAAAATTATCCAGAAAATAAAGTGCTTCTATTTCCTGTTTTTAGTTTTGGCAATTTAATTGAATCTTTCTGTTCGATGTACAAAGCTTCGTAATGCGACTCAAGTGCTGTACTTTAACGCAAGTTTGTTTCGCCTAAATAACCGCAGTAACCGCAACAAACAATAAGCTTTAGTACAAACGAAATTTTCGGGTAATTAAGTTGCAAGACTATAAACTTAACACTTAAGCCAAGAGTTTCTTAATCCCACCCAAGTTGAAAATCTTATGCTCTCGGTGAAGATATTTGTATAATCACCCATTTCTAATTACAGAAGGCGTTGCGAAGATATAAAACTCACTTTATATTACCTGCAAGTCCGTATGTTGTTTATTTGTATGGCAAATTCAATTATGCGGTACATGGGGCCGAAAAGACTGATATTCATACTGTCTTTCCGTACGTATCCCTGCTGCAGTTTCAATTCCAGCGGTTCAGTGCCTAGACGCGAGTAACCTTCTGTTTTTAATCATAGTTTCTTTGCAATGCCGTTTGATGTAAATAACTTCTGCAGAAAAAGAATTGGTAGCATAGTCGAGAAGGCGTAAAGTGCAACTTTCTCTAATGTTCGAACTCATTAAAAAGAACATGGCCATACATTGCATTTCATTTGAATATTGCTTGTCACAGATTCTTAAATAGAAAAAAACCCATAATTGAAGAATATTCCTAAATTAAAAACGTAACTTTCTTAATAAGAAATCATATAAATGGAGAATTCTAAACAGATAATTAATGAGCACATATACTAGTATGTACAGTCTCTGGAAGCACTATTATGGTTACCTCTAAAACTATTTTCAATTTTGAATTTCGTGCTTTAAAAGATATATGGAAAATCATCGCTTTTTGGGAACATATAATATGCAACTTCTCCTATAGTATTGCTATCTTCGTTGCATAGATCATAGTACCGGTAATTTGACATATAGGCACAATTGTGACAGAAATACAAAAACAGTGTCACTTTGTCGTGAATGGTTGTGTAGCGCTCGTAGTAGTTATACAGGGTGATTCATAAGCAATGGGCCAAATTGTAAATAGTCGTTCAGAAGGCAAAAATAATAATATTTTCATTAACAACAATGGGTCTACGTCTGCTCCTTACTGAGATACACGGTGGTAAAGCGAAGTCGTAAGTGGTTCTATTCTATAAAAATAAATTTGTTTTATTACGTAATTTTTGTATAGTTTCATTTCAATATTTTTATCAATTATCAAAAACGGTTAGGTAAATGTAAAGTACAACCACAGGGGCCATGCGGTGAATTCGTAAAATCCAAATATCTCGAAAATCGTCAATATTTAGGATATCGAAGAAGTATACCTTTTTACTACAAAAATGATGAGGCTATCTAAATTAAATAAGTAAGTTGTAAAATAATTAGCGAAAAAAAATTGTTAGCTTTTTTCATCTAATTCATATGGTGCATGTGGCGACATCTACGAGTTAACTTAAATCCTCTCACATATTCTTGGTTGCCCTTACAAAAACTAGTTCATATCCAATTTTCAAGTCATTATCTAGAAAAGTAGCTGATCTATTAACAAAAATCTATTTTATTTTTTTCGCTTTAACACCCTGTATCTCAGTAAGGAATAGAGTTACACCCATTGTTGTTAATGAAAATATTATTATTTTGGACTTCTGAACGTGTAGTTACAATTTGGCCCATTGCTTATGAATCACCCTGTATAGCTGGGTGCTCTGTAGTGTTTTAATACGTTTGCTGCTGTTTTTCAAGAGCAACTGCTTTTTATCTTGTCCGGAAATGTATTGATAGCATGACTAGAAAAGTTGCGGCAATGATTGCCGCCAAGGGTGGACTTATTGTTAGAAAGTATTAATTCTAAATATTTCTGTCTTGTTTTATAATATTATTATTTTAGTAGCACTGTTCTGATTATACCTTTACTCTTAGTTTTACACAATTTCACTATTTTTAGAAGTTACAAATAGCGTTTTGCTTGAAACTAGTAAAAAAGCTGAGTGAACATAATGTTACCAGGGACTGTACCTACATATGTGAATTATAGAACTGAGTTGACAGCATTTAAATTTAAACGATTGCGATATTTGAATGTTCAAGTCTTAGTGATCGAGGGTAACCCGGAGCATTAACGATCAATAACAGAACTTTAAATTCCTGGTTTATTGGTTTTAAATAACTTTCGATTTCTTTTATAATAATAATAATAATAATAATAATAATAATAATAATAATAATAATAGTAGATATATTTGCCCAACAGATGTACATCTAATTACAGGACAATAGCATAATAATTCGATAAGATAGTCCATGCATCATAAAGACTTATATAACATAAACACGAAGCAGTAGATAACTACATGAAACAGTAAAAAACTAAATGAACTAACTAAAATTACATACAGAATAGTGTAAAACAATAATATAACGCTATTTGGAGTAATGTATTTGGTTAATAGGATGGGGAGGGTGGTGGAAAAAAGATCGATCCTTTTATTGGCTGTAAGAATTTCGATGCAAGTAGTACACATCGAATAGATCGGGGATTTTAGAAAACAATTTGTTTTGGCAGTTTGACAATAAAATGTGCTATGCATACGAGAAGAGTGCTGTGGTGTCACAAAAGGTAACCTACCTAGTAATTTGGGGGCATCGATGTTGTTGTGCAGTAAATGGCAGAGAAATGTAACGCTTGATAATTTGCGACGGTGTTCCAAAGAATCGAAATCGAATGATTGTAGTAGTATAGAATGATCATAACCCTGCTGTAGGTATTCTCCATATTGTTTAAAATGCAAATATTTTATCTATTAATCTACGTTGTACTCTTTCTAGAGACTCAATATGAGTCTTATAGATAGGAGACCATACCAGTGAGGCGTATTCTAGTTTTGATCTTACGTAGCAATTGTACAACTGAGTAATGGTATCGCTAGAAGTGAAGCTTTTTGAGTTGCGTATGACAAAACCCAAGGCCTTTAAAAATGTCGACGTCACATAAGATATATGTTCTGAAAAGGATGACGCAGTTGTTGAATTAGTCAATAAAGAGCACTGCTATGTACTGTGTATTTGCTACCTTTCAATCCAAGTAGGTCTAAGGATTTGTACTCAATTATAAACTATACCATATCGTTGGCTTAATAAGAAAATTGCCTAACTCCATTTCATGAAATTTTACAGGAGAGCTAAAAGACGTTTAATTTTGTGGATTTCTCTTACCTATGTGTGTGTTATCTTGTTGAGATACTTATTTTGACACAGTTTTTAGAAGTCTATAAATAAATTAAAAAAAAAAAATTGAAAAAAAATAATGGAGTTAGGCATATTTCCACATAATTTTTAGATTTCTGTGGCAGTTAGGCAAATTGTTAACCTAGCTGATGAAAAGTTTAACTAATAATAAAAACTTATTTTTGTTTTATAATTTATCGCAATTGGTACAGGTTTTAACTGAAAATATTCTGAAATAATATTATTTATAGTAATATACAGGGTGTATTTGAAATAAAAGTAAAAAATATTGAGACTGGTAAGATGCAAGTATGGCTCACATAATCTTAATATAATGCGGATTTAGGCAGTTTTCTGGCGCCCTTTTACTGACCTAAGTTAGGCAGATTTCTGTTTCGTCATTTATGAGCGTACACAATTTATTTTGATATAGTTAGTTTTCTGAATCGATAGCCACTCATATTAGGATACCGATGGCACTAAAATCCTAATTTTACTAAAAGTGGAGTTAGGCAATTTTCTTATTAAGCCGACGATATGTTTTCCTGCATTTGCAGAAAAGTAGAAAGACAAATAATATAACTGTTTTATGAGTTACTAAAAGACTACTACATTCTCGCTATCATTTAGTATTCATAAAACAGTTATATATTTGACTTAACTTTTTTTTTGATATGTCTTATAGTTTTGGAGATATTAAAGCAAATAGTGAAAGGTAGCGTTGGCTTTTGTTCGCCCCCACTCTCGAAAACGGGCGATTTAGCATCTATGAAAGTTGCCGATGTTCTGTTACGGGTCAAAATTTAATTAGAATAGTTATAACGAAAGAACGTCGCTCTGCATATATTTTGTAAATAATATTGTATTATTCTGTAAACAGTCTTGTCATATTTGTAAACGTAACCTAGATTTTCATGAAATTTTAAATGTCAATTGTATTACTTTGTAACCTGTATTTTCATAAATTTGCAACTTATCATATCACTGTCAAACAATATTTCGTATGTAATTTTAAGCCATATATGTATGTATGAATTTAACAATTTGACCCGCGTATAGTGTGTATTTCAGTTTGTGTATAGCAGGTGCGCGTCGGCTATATGCGTCAAAGAAAACCTTTTACTACGCAGTACGTACTACCCGCAGTTGGCGTATCCGGCTTAGGATCGGCGGCGCGGCAACAAAGGAGCTGACAGTACTCGTGCACCAACAGAACACATGCGCAGTTGTTAACCGTCGTTGTCACATCATCCAGACCATCTTGCACGCTATTGGCTAATAACATCTCACCACCAGTCTCAGCCAATCAACAACCAAGGCCCTTAAGTAACCAATTAGCGACCCAGGAATTGTGGCGCGAAACCAGCTACCCGTCAAGACCCCTACAAGTGGGATTTTTTAGAAAAGAAATCACTGACTTACGAAGTTTGGCTCTAAGACCACGGTAAACTGAGATTCCGACTTCTTCAGAAATCCGGTTAATCCAAGTGAAGTATCGTGTGGTGTTCTCGTATCGTTTAAAGAGCTAGTGTTAGCATTTATACGTTAACCGGTTAGTTGCACGTCTGTGTTTCACCCTTCGGGGGATTTATGTGAAGGAAATAGGAAGTGTCCGTACCTGTCTGGAGTTAAGCTAAGTCATACTGTTTGTTTTTATGTTATTTATATTATTGTGTTGTATTGTATTGTTTTGTTGAAATCAATGTATGTTCAATTGTTAGTTCTTTCGTTATATCTTTGTAACTTCGGTAATTCTTTTTGTGCAATGTATTTTTCGTATTTCGTACCAACATCAACCCGTTATTGTGTTGATTTGTAAATTGTTTGATACCTGTACCATCGTTTATTTTGTCAATATACATATATCGGTTCTTGTTAATTGTTGACTTTTATTGCGTCTGGTTTTGGCTGCCCTTATTGTAATCATAGTAACCTACCGATACTTGATCCCGTGAACACGGATTTGGAACATCCCGTGTTAGGAGAAAATAATAAGTTTGAGATAACGGTTCCTGGCGCCGGCATCTATCATCTGTGGTTGTTATCTCCCACCCCCTCCAACCGTATGAGCTAGCGAGGTCACTTATTGTTTTAAACATTTAGGGATCCCCACCATCGTTATCGCACAATAAGTGTTTTATTACCCGTAATTCGAATAACGTTAAATATCTTTTTCTTTGGTTCTTTTTAAATTTAAGGGTAATAGTTCTTACACTGCATCGGTCTACAAACCCACCAAATTTCATTTAAATCGGTCACCACCACTTGCCTGTCTTTCCTTGTCAGTCCAACAGAATGCAAAACCTAAAACTGTGCTACACGCAATAGCTCAAGTACCTTCTGAATCTCCTCCAACACATGAATTGACAATTCTGGTAATTAAAAGGTGTACTATTAACAAGTCTTTACAAAAAGAAGTAAAGAAGTTGCAAGAGTAAACGATGGCTAAACGGAATAGTTTATACTAACATTGTTTAAAGATCTGTAATTCATAAGGAGCCAAACAACTGCTTGCTGGTCATTGGAATCTGCGTCAACAAATATGCCACAAACATCGCGTGTCTTTTAAAGATAAACATGTACATTTTATGCAAACCATATTGTTTCCTGGACTAAATTTTTCAATTTTATTATCTTTCTTGACTATAATGCGTCGCTGGGTGCTGTGCATGCAGTAAACATTACAAAACTTGCCTCGTTTACGAACGTACGCACAGTACTTTTGTGGGTTTTCCGGTCCTACTAAATTCCATTTTATTATATACCGTCTATTTAATTTATAGTTCGTCTATCTTCACACATGTATAACGCATAGAACAAGACGTGACATTACTACAGATTTATCGTTTCCTGTTTGGGGGTTGAAAAAAACGACCAGTATTTATTCGTGAAAGAACACGGCAGTCATTAGGCTCCGTTAGAATTTTCCGTCACACTTGCATTACTTATTTAAACCGGTGGCGTATAAAAAAGGGGATTCGCTTGCTTTACGTTTAGCGGCAAGGCATACTTTCACATAAAAATCTGAACATGTTAACTTAGGACGAAACAATTTGTACAACAGTGTATTATTGTGGTGAATATGCACCTATAAGGAACAATAAAGTTAAAGTAATATGAACCAGATAAAACAGAAAGTAATCTATTATATGAGTAACTATTGCATAAACTTTAAACAGAGAATACTTTGCAAAGTGATTGTCACACTCCGATCAATTCAATTTAGGAATTTAATTTGCGAGTGCGCAATGCGACCTGATGGTCGATTATGTCCCCTTACAAAAATTATAAGTTGCTGGAATTTGCCGGCTGCTGTAGCTTCCCATCCAGTCTAAGGGCTTTTATGAACTGTAATAGCCATAATGGTTTCAAAGAGGGTATTTGTCCCTTGTCAACTGATACGATTTGCTGCAATAGCCATGCAGTTGGATATCAGGTGCAAAATCTGCAGTCGCTACTGTGTTTCAAACATATCCTTGTCATTTGTCCCTCATGGTGGCAGCAATACCTTAAAATGCAGTTGGATATCAGGTCCAAAACCTGCAGTCCCTATTGTGTTCTAAATCTATTTTTGTCATGTGTCTTCCAGGGTGGCAGTGCCCAATGAGAAAGCCTATACGTATCACGCGTAGCATAGTCCTTCTTCTTTGTTTATTGATATTTCCAAGGAATACCTTGAAATGTCTCAGACCAGGAAGGGTTGCTCTGAGCTTTCGCTCCCTGTCTTAGAGTTCCTTTTTGTGGATGCTCATCTCTATTCCAGAAAATAGTTCCGGTTGTACAAAGGATATTGTTTACTAATAGATTAGCTTTCTTGTTGCCAATGATTCCTATGTATCCTGGTACCCAGCATAGTGCAACTCTGTTCTCTACCTAGATTGCTTAATATCTCTCAGCATTTTCAGACTAATCTCGATTTTAGGTGATGATGTTAGAACTCAGCGCCGATATTGCTGCTCGACTGTCGGAGAAAATTGTAATGCTTCCCGATAGTTCCCGCCAATATTTAGTTGAGCACATCTTCCAATAGCATTAATCTCTGCTGGGGTAAGTTCCTCTGCTTTGGGTATTTGACTGCTGGCCCGAACCAGTTTGTTTTGGAACTATACGTATGCCATTCAATGGTATTTACCTTTAGGAAATAGGTGGACAGTCCTCTTTCCCACTCGCTCTTGTTGGTTAGCTTCGTGAGAAAGTTCCTTTTGAAGCTGTATTTCCTAACCATTTCGTTATGCGGTAGACTGAAAAACGCGGAGAGCGTCTCCGGAGATGACCCAGTTCTTTGGCATGCTATCTCGACCGCGCCAGTTCCTGCCCTGGATAGTCGGTACAATGCTCTATAGGAAACTCTCTCCACTACTATGTGAGATTTAAAATATCCACGAAGGCCACGGTTGGGTATGTTGTCATAGCGCCGGTAATGCACACACATGCCAACCGTTGCAGCTTATCAAGACTATTCTTGATTGTTATTTGTGTGACCTTTGGGCAGCAGGTTATCGACCCCTATGTTACCATAGGTCTCACTATACTGACGTGCAACCATTGCAGTATACGTGGGTTGCAGCCCCAGCTCTTGCCTACTAGGTTCCGATATAATATTACGCCTCTTTGTGCCTTATTCATGGTTAATACAGTATGCCTGTTCCACAAGAATTTTTTGTCTACTATTATTCCTAGGTAATTGACTGCTGCTTTGCATTCGATCACTGTTGCACCCAATTGGGTGTCTCTCATGCTGGAAAATGTTCTCCTTTTAGTGACGGTACGATTGTGGTCTTTGCCGCGCTGACACTCTGTCCTACCGATGAACACCATTCACTAGTGATATAATAATAATGATAATAAGTGGCACGAATTGCTACAATGGTCGTGCAGTTTGATATCAAGTATTTCGGACTTTCGTCCTCCGCCCCGAAAAACCTGCAGTTCCTATTTAGTTCTCCTTTCCCTTCATTCGAATTTTCTCGCTAAGCAACTTCGTGAGAGAGTTTATTTCAAAACTGTATCTCATAACTGTGTCGGCGCTCTGTATACTGAAAAGTGATGAGAGCTTCGCCAGATATGGCGCAGCTCCTGCATGGGATTTCGTCCCCGCCAGTCCTCTGGTTAGTCGGTACAATAATTTATGGGCATCCTCCACTAGGTAGGTGTGTGAGGTCTAAAATAACCTCCTTTGGTATGTTCTCATGGCGTAGGTAATGCAGACATATACCAACCGTTGCAGCTTATTAATTATTATTTATGTTGCAGCCACACGTTTTATTTGCTAGGTTTCGACATATCATTTAGACTTTTTTGCCTTATTTAGTCACAGAACTTTTTTTGTCTAGTATTATTCCTAGGTGTTCTCGATCGTATACTATGGTGTGCTGGGGAAGGTCAGTAGAAGCAGAAAGAGTATTGTACGCCCAAAAAAGGATATTAAGATTAATTTTTAATTTAAATAATAGGGACAATCTATTTGTGTCTGACGGCTTACTAACGTTCCCCAGTTTATATATTTACAAATGTTTATTGTATGCTCATGAACACCATATTATGTTTGTTAAAAATAATGTTAATCACTTGTATAACACGCGCAATGCATGTAGAGTCTTAGAGTGACACGACATCGTACTTCGCTGTATGAAAAATCTTCTCAGTTTTCGTGTTTAACATTATATAATAAATTACCGACACTATTTAAATCATATAGCACTAAGAGATTTAATGATTAGGTAAAAAAAACACTTAAGCATCAATTGTTTCTATACTGTTTGTTTCTAGCTATACTGTAGGTACCTTTCCTCTTGACGTGTCAATATCACTTGAGATCACATGACAGAATAAATTATTATTATTATTATTATTATATACATATATCACATAAAATGTCTGTCCTTCCCTCTTATGTTTTTTTAGTAGTAGCACATCGCTAGGAATTCAATTACCTCCTAATTCCTAGATTAAAGACTGTCATAGCTGCCACTTGCGATGGAAAATTTTATGTAATGTAAATCTATTATCTGTTTTTTGTATCTTTTGTCACTGATCGTACAAAATGTTAAAAGCTTTCAATTCGAAAATCATTCTTATCCGTCATTGTTTTTTGATTCGTACGTATTAGTAATTGTAAATCAAGTCCAGCTAATTTATTTTTGGAAGTTACTTTTTACTAATGATGTTCTTTTCTTGTTACTTCGTAAAACTTGTCTTTGATTACTTTATGTCCACTAAATGTTTGTTGAAAACACTAAGCATTAATGAAATTCCAATGTACCTTACTACAACTGTAATATATAAATTTCTGAATAGATTTTAGAATTTGAAGTACATATTTTCTAAATTCAGTTATATTTTTGAACACATTGTGTCATAAACACCAAGCAAAGGTGAACGTTTCATTGACATCAATCATCGGTTATATTTGAAATCGTTCCGATTCGTGTGTAAATAATTAGATTACAATAACTAGTGATACTGATGTTTAAAGTTTTTTATTAGAAGACATTTGTACATAGATCATCGCTACTTTTTAGATTTTACAGATAAATCTATATGTAACCGATAATTTGATCCGATAGTGATTTTTTAAGTCAGTCCTACTGAACGATTACTCATAAAAATACATATAAAAAACTCGAGGTCATGTTTTCTCTTCTGTCTCCTGTATATTGAAGAGCAGATATATTTTTATGGTGCACACATTAACGATTTAGCTGTTAAATTAAAAATGTCCGTTATCTATGAACACAATTCATTGTTTGTTTTCCTTTTCGTGTAAGGTTGCCTCTTTCGGCATAATTTCAATAATCATATTGGTGATCAGAATTTAATTAGATTATGGTTGCTAAACACAAATAAGTATGAGTAATACCATAGTGGAAACCTTTCTGTCTCACGTTAATAATTTGTTTAATACAGTTGTTTAGCAATTAGATTTAAAATTCACATTTTATTTTTATCTGTGTACTGTTTCATATACATAGATACGTACGAAAATTGAGAGGAACAAAATATAATGAATCACCACATGAACTATAACATAAATAATGTGTGCAACGCAAGAACGGAAAATTTGTATTACACAGTATAAAATGTAAGAGTGAGTGTCGAGAGGATGTCACTACCACACCTTTTGTTGCCTTCTGTTTTGCTCCCTTTATTACTAAAGGTTTCAGTAAAATCTTAAAGGAGCTGGACCTTAGGATGGTTTACAGTTTAGGCACTAATTTGAGAAGTCTGATCGGCAACAGCCTTTAGAAAAGTCGGGCATTTATAAAATTAGTTATAAAAATTGTAATCAAAAATATATATTGGGCAAGCAAAACGTTCCATCTCAACTAGGTTCAAAGAGCATCTGGCTAATCTTTAACATAACAGAATTGAGAAGTCTAGCGTTGCCCAACATATTTTCGCAAACGATCATAAGATTGATCATTTAATTCGGAGATTTACAAAAATAAGTCGTGTTTAATGCACAGTGAGAACGAGCCTATTTCACATTCGTCATTGTTTTCGCTAAAACGAAAATGATCGAATCGGATTGCCGTTGTTTACCTGTAACTTTTATGTTTCTTGTTAAGTTGTTTTTGTTATTTTATTGTCGCCTTGATAACGACAGCATTGCTGTTGAAACGCGTTCGAAATTATCCAAGTGTTTGGTATCCTGTAGGTGATTAAATTAGTGATCAGATGTTCTGCCTAATTTTACTAATGTGTGTGATACATTCATCTAAATGTAGCGATACGCTGTCAAATGAATTTTAATACTTTTCATGGAGGTATGCATGCATTCGGTTAGTCCTGATGCATAATATATAGTTCAGCACTACAAGCCATTTAGATACACGGCTCAGCTTTCTATTTAACTTCATTCACAACAACTCTGTTCCCTGTTCTGCTCCTCCAATAGTACACTCCCACACTTCTCAGATCGGTCATAACTGGATCCAGCCATCTCGTTTAATGGACGTTAATTTTTCTTCTTTTCACAATTTCCTTTCCCCAGCACTTTCCTCGCATGTTTATACCCCGGTATCTACATATTGTCTAACACTGCATAGCAACGACATACCTCGGCAAGTTCTCCGACTTCTTGAAATTTCCACATGCGGCAGTTGAAGGAATTCAAAATCATATGTGACAATACGAAAAATAAATGTCAACGAAGCTTTATTACCTCCGTAAGAAAGCGCTCGAATCATTTATTCTAATACACCTTGTATATTGTTATTAACTGGAAACGGACAAATTTTACTATTTAACGCTGAATTACATTTAAGACTATTTATGAATAAGTTATTTCCACAAATGTCAACTATAATGATTTTTGAATACCATAGCAAGTATCATGACAAGAATAACATACCACAACAAGCAGTTGAAGTTTGCTTGTATTTGTGAATTGGTACAGTGGTAGAAAATGATTACTCAAATACTTAGGAATTTATTTATTCTACACGCACAATGTGAAGAACTTATTAATAGAACTTGCAAAAATGTGGAATGAATTTTAAAAGTAGAAACTTGCTCACATTATCGCCATCAATACATAGCATCCAACGTAAGATTTGAGTATAGCAGTACCATACATCAGTCCACGGAATTTGGATACAAAATAAAATTGACGATTATAAGGTTATAGAGATAGATAGATGGTTGAGTTTTGCGAGATTTTGTTCCTTTGCACGGTGAAATAAACAACTTTGGTTTTCGTTCAAAATGGTGTGCTATACTTTTGTGGAATACAGGGACATGATCATGAGCCATGCCGAAGCTTGTTCAAATTCTTCTTTCAACGCATCTATCGAGAGAGATGCTTATTAAGGCAAGTTCCTAGTATTAGGACATTTATTGATGTCCATAGGCGTTTCGTAGAAGATGGTTGCTTTGAAAAACCAAAATATGAATCGGGTTAAGAGAACTCATCGTACTGTTGCAAATGAAGAAGCTATTTTGCAAATAGCAGTAAACAATCCTAGAATAAGCACTAGAAGAATATCCGCAGCTGTACCGAATGTCAATCGTGAATCTGTTAGGAAAGTCCTCAAAGAACAACTTCTTCGCCCGTTTTATTTCCAAAAAATCCATCATATATTGGAACAGGACTTCCTACCGCGTTTACAATTTTGCGAGTGATAGCCAAATAAAGGGCAAAACTTTCTTCCGATGAAGCAGGTTTCAGCCGCGGTGGCATTTTGAATATTCACAATATGCATTATTGGAGCGATCAAAGCCTGCATCAGAACGTAATACGGAATCACCAGTATGGGTTTTCCTTCAATGTAATAATTAATAATTAAAGTGTGGGCAGGTATAATTGACAATTATCTAATTGGTCCATTTCAAATGCACAAATGATTGACAGGCGAACTCTATCGAAATTTTTTGGAAAATGAACTGGATACTTTATTAGATGTTCCATTGAACATTATAAGAAGAATGTACTACATGCTTGATGAAGTACCAGCTCACTGTTCTGTGTGAGTAAGTGTGTATAAGTGTATTCCACAGAAATAAATAGTGAAGAACAATTATGGAACATAATTATTGTGGAGTTTGCTGATAGATATCGTAATAGTGCTAACATATTGCAAAGATGCCGTCAGTCATTAACACGAAGATAGGAAATATGTATTCAGGAACATTGTCACCAATTTGAACACCTTATGCGAAACTAGTAGGTATATTTTTAATGTTGTTTTGTTTAATAAATGCCTTTTGACTTCAATAGGTTTTAACTTGAAAACAAAATGCGCTCGGACATGTGTGTATATGAACTTTTTTGTTATTTCTTGGTCCTCTATCGCATGTTGCTATCCATTGTATACATACATACATACTTATATAAATCATCCGATAACGAAATAGTTTACTACGACGCTGACATGACCTTGAAGAGAAATTTCGAGATGAACAAGAATCGTTAGAATGTGCAGATGATTTCAATGGAAGACGATGTGTTGCAGATATCGATCATTGAGAGATTTTTTTTGCGTGTAAAGTTTTAATGAAAAATTCGTTCATTAGACCCGACTGCTGAAAGTGCTTTTGTTTGGGCAGATCCTGAAGAATGTTGGTTTGTTAGCAACCAAGATATTATGATTATTTCTGCGTCTACTGTTGGTAACAGAGGCGTATAGCTATTTCAAGTTTCGAATTTCTTTATTGCTTTGACATTTTTGTTTTCGTTAAACTTACCCTGAGGCATAGATAAAATCAATATGAGCAAAACGATAAAAGATTAATCCATTTACAAATAAGTTAAATATAATAAATTTTATTAGAAATGCTATATACCAAAAGTAAATTTTGGACAAAATTATGTGGAACGAGCGGAAATTACCCTAATTTTTCACCATTACAACACCCTGTATATAGTTGTGTTATATATGTATATGTTGGTATACATATTTATATTATATATAACATCTACATATAATAAATTTCTCCATCGGAAAATATTAGTGGTGAATGTTCTTACTATTGATTTCCAGGATGTTGCCCCGAGGATCTCGTTAAATGTAGCCATATATTCTACCTGGATATTATATTGGGTTTTCTCGAACACACTTTTCATTTTGAACTTTGTTGTTCATTCCTTGTTGAAAATCGATATGAAAAACATATTATTCGAGAGAGCTTGACTTAATTGCCAAGAGCGTATACCTAAAATAACTGTATAAAGAACGTTGAGAATAATTTACTTCAATTAACCTTCCAAGATAATATGGTAGTTGATTATCCATGAGAATCAGTAAATTGACTACCTTCATAAATTCTCTATAAATTCTTTCAAGTGGCATTGACGTTCATATTGCATATTGCATTGTCTGTTTAATACCAACTATAACCGCGATTTTTACATTGACTGTCAGTTTTATTGACTATTTATTATTTGTAAAATATTTAATCCAGTTTTACAAAGTTCTTCTGCAATGTTTCTATCTCAGCGTAAAACACAAAAAAAATCGAAAAAAATTGCTGTAAGATTCGAACGCGGGTACGAACGATTACAAGCCAAGTGCTTTGTCGTTACGCTACTGCTGGCCCCTACAAGGGAATCGTGCATTTTAGTATACATATATAGAAACTGTTGTACTTAGGCGATTTATCTGTGGGATCTAAAAAATTAACGTCTGGCCTTCTATGGCTAATAGTTTACAAAAGCACTACAAGGGATCCCTATTATCAACTGACAAAACCAGGACCAAATCTGAGCTCAACATTTGGCGGGTTCTCCTTGTAAGATTGATGTAATTTTGTTTAAATTCTCTTTCCTAGTTCAAAATGTGCTAATTTAATAACCTGCTCAACTAAACTATTAATTACGCTTTTTTTTAAATTTGCACTGCGTAAAAGAAAAAATAACTCTCCTTAGGTGTGAAGCATGGGTTCCTATATGATCTGAGCTGTGCTTTTCAATGCAAAAGAATGCTTATCGAATGACATTTGCGACTCTATTTTTGTTTTTTGTTATTATCTGTCACAAGTGCAGTTACTGAGCTCGTAGACATATACTTTTATCAAGTTTTAAGACAATTTTTGCTAATTTTTCGAGTAAATTTTAATGTAGTGGTTGACTGCATTTTAGAGATGCCATTGGCGTTCAACTATTGGAGCGATGAGCTAAGCTATGAAAATGCTTATGACTAGTGCATTGCTAAAAACTGTTGATGCCCATTTCAACGTGAGCCACAGTGTGATCAGAAGAGTTCGTTTTAATGATACTACATACATAGATCTGTCCAACATAGATGCGGCAGAGGGGAAATCACAGTACAACAGACCGAGGACCGTTTTATTACGGTTCAGTGTCAAGGAAATAGATATTCTATTTTTATTATTATTAGGAATACTCCAAAATCAGTTATTGAATGCAGCAGGTACCAAGTATCTACTCAAACAGTGAGAAAAGAGCTCCGCGTGTTTAATTTAAGATCCAGATCTTCTAAAAACTATCCAATGTTGACCAGAGCTCACAAAAGAAGAAGGCTATAGTGAGCATATCAACATGCAAATTGGAATGTTGAACATTCCGGGTCGTTGCTTATTCAGTGACGAGACCAGAATGCGTTTCCATAGCTCAGATCGAAGAGTTAAAGTTTGGAGAAACAGAATAGAATACTATATTGAGAACATCGTGACTTACCATCAAGCTTATGGAGATGGTTCCATTACCGTTTGGGAAGGTATTACTACGACTCGTAGTACTAAATTGGTTATGCTTGGAAATGCTACAATGAATAGTGCCTCGTATCATAATGAGATATTACCACCTGTTGCCATTTGCTAAAGAAGTAGGCGATAGTTTTGTGTTTATTGATGACAACGATATTACATACATGGATTAGTCAGCGAACTCTCCAGATCTTAATCCCATATAGAATGTAAACGATTGATAAAATCCCGAGAAGTGGATCCAAGTAATCATCATCAGCTCCGGACTGCGGTTTTGGAAGAATGGCAAAATATTACTAAGCATTACATACAGGTGGTCATAAGAACTAGAGGAAGTCCAACGCATTTACTAATTTTCAACTGTTTGCCTATGTTTTCTTCTCACAGCAAACTTTTCTCTAATACAAAAATGAAGATTTTGTTATTTTCGCATTAAAACATTCTAAATTCGTAATTTCAGTTTTATTTCTTTAATTCGTCGCCCAAAAAGTGGTTCCCAGAACTATATACTATCAAACGAAGCGTAAACGTAACACCTATACAAAATTTTGAAATTCGCTGGTGGCAAGTCTCTGGCCCCGCAAAAAACAAAGTGCTAATTGTGAAACAACAATTTTCTATTTACGTGACGAACAGGCCAAACAAAGCACGAACGAATCACCTATACGAAATTTTGAAATTTACTGGTAGTGGGGCTGAGGACATGCATCTAATTGGACTTCTTCCTAATTTTAGTACAAAAGATTATTATGACAATTGTAGTTCGTGTACCGTTTTTAGAAAACTGTAACTGGCATTGCTATATTTATATACATATATTTACATATTTACATTCAAAAATATTGGAACTCGTAAAATAATAGCATAAGAGACGTATGGAATGTGTGGCACATAGCGAAACTAGCATCAACCACTTTATTCAATATTCATCAAAATTAGCATATTACGTTAACTTCCATAGTACCTACTCTAAGATACAAATTAATGATATGGTGTACAGTAGGTGGGATACAAGAAATATTACGTGCAAATAATGCTCCCGGCATCGACGATAAGAAACGACTAACCAATGAGGACAGGCTACAATTTTCTTATAATTGTTCAGTTATTTACATGTATTAACATTGCGTTTCTTTTTGCTTTGGTTGCCGTGTCTTTTTAATATAATTTGATGGTCATACATTGACTTAAAATAGGAACAGTAGAAACAGATTTGCATCAGATTACTCCAAAGTATCAAGGCTGGAAAAATGTTATAGTACGCCATAGAAGATTTCTGATCTTTCTAACTGTGATATAGCCTTTACTTTGTAAGTAATAAATGTATAGCGTGGCTTTGATTGTTGACTTGCAAATCATTTAGTTAAGGTTAATTTTTCCAGAATTATAAATGTATTTAAAGAGCTTTACATTGCAATAATTTCCAAAAAGATATTGAACACTTTAAGAGGAAGAAGAAATATTTTCCAATGTCTTTACCAAAACGCTTACAATTTGCAAAAGAAGGAAAATAGAGTTAGAAGTTAAGCCAAGGCACGAGCAGCATAAAAATGAATTGGTATATACCAATGTAGATATTAAACAACAGTCGCGTTACCCTGATGTAAACATTTATAAGAAAAAGTCATGAGTAAGTTTTATAGAATCCGTGGAATCCGTTGTACTAAAATCTAATATAAAGTTTTACAGACCTATTTAAAAACACGCAATGTTTCCTTAATACCTTGGGGAATCTTTTATGTTCAAAAATATTTCTAAGAAGAGATGATAATTGATTGTTTTACAAATATTGAACGTACTTCTTAGAGAAACGATTATAATTTCTAATCAATATTTTATTTATCAACACATCCTGTATTTACTAATTATTATTAATGACGTGTTGAATTGTCGATTTGTTCGTATTAATGTTTGCTTAGCGATTGTGTAAGTTGTTTGTAGTAGGCAGTATTAATTAAACGCGACAAAAATTAATGAACGATGTTAGCAGAATTGCTTCTTAAATTTATATGAATTTGGAATTTTGCAGCCCATACCCTCCTCAGCATCGCGTAATTAAACCATAAGTGGCCAGTTATGTTTTGAATATGTATGTATGTACATGAAACTCATTAATTACGTCATGTACATATTGAGCAGCGTCAAGGTTAACAGATAACATATTCTTAATGAGAACAGCTTTACAGTATGTTCCTCTTGTAATTATCCAAGTAAAAAATCGATTGACATTCCAGGCATTTCCCTACTCATCGGATTTAGATACACCGTTGCAGCATGTTTGAAATTTGTATCGATGAGCCTTGACTCGCAATAATGCTTGTTTCCCATTTTTATAACTTTTCCAAAAATTCCATATGTATCGCTTGCAGTGATTAGATAAAATAAAAAATGGTTATGCCTATTAATATTTATATCTTCTTCTTTTGCTTTGGCCTTGTACACAAAGACAGCATTTTCAAAAATTTCTCAGTATGTTGAAAAGTAGACCTGTAACCGTTGCAATACAACCACTGCTGGATATTGGTAGGGATATAGGCTTACAATTAGTACAGGTAGAAGCATCACTAGCAAATAAAATAGACGTAGGGCCATCTCGACACACCTCGGTTCTTGAACGTATCTATAGTTTATCGTGTGATATTCAGCATGGGATAATAGCGCCAATACATGATTAAAGCTGCCTCTGCTTCACAAAATTTTTGATATTGTTAATAATAATAATAATAATAATATGATATATTTGTTCAACAGTTAACCAATTACAGGACATAATACAAATTAAGTACATACATACAATATATAAACAAACATGACATATATATACATATATGACAATAAAGAGAAAAAAATTACAATTAATAAATGAATCAAGAAGAAAAGAAAATATCGTCATAGTGCAGATTCGCAGTCCGAGACATCGTCACCAGTGGGGAACTCTGAAGTATATTGGTCCTAGAGAAGGGTAAAAAAAAGGTGGGACAAGAACGAGAGGAGATTCTAGGAGTGAAAACATTCAGACAGGAAAGGAGATATGGCGAATCAATCCATCCGTTAGAGAGCTTCCATGTGAACCTCGCACCCTGAACTTCTCTGCGGTAGCTTAAGGACTGAACACCGTGTGCTTGTAGGAGTAATGTGTAATCCACACCACGCTGAGGATATATTCCAGTAGTTTTAAAAGAAAGGTATTTTAGAGCTGTAAGTAAATGTATTTTGGCGACCAGACTTGTGAAGCATATTCTAACTTGCTAACAACGAAGCTGAAATACAGCGTTTTCAATAGCAACATGTTGTTAAAATATTTACAGCAGCGCATAACAAAACCCAATGTTCTTGAAGCTGAAGCACAAATATAGTTAATATGATTGGAAAAGGAAAGGCGACAATCAAAAAGTATTCCTAGATCTTTGACACTTTCGACCTTTTTCAACAAATTATTTCCAACGCAATAAGTTGATGGTATATGACTTGATTTTCTGGTATAGGTAATGTAGCAACATTTGTTAATATTTAACTTGAAACTGGAGTTGGAACACCAATCTGATAAAATATTTATATTTTGTTGAAGATTTAAGACATCGTTCCAAGTCTTTATAGAAGAGTATATTTTGAGGTCGTCCACATAAGCAAGAACAGGGCACGAAAAAGATTCAAGAAGGTCATTAATAAAAAGATTAAAAAGTAAAGGGCCCAAATTGGAGCCTTGAGGTACTCCGGATGAAGGACAAAACTCATATGATTTGAAGCCATTGTAAAAGACGTAATTGCATCTGTTATTTAAATAGGATTGCAAAAGTTTAAGTAACGATGGGCTAAATCCAAAACAAAAGAGCTTTTTAAGAAGCATTTCGTGATCTATTGTATCGAAAGCACGACTGAAGTCCGTGTAAATTACGTCGACTTGACTTCGATTATCCAACTCCTGAGAGATTGCTTGTGTCAGAGAAACCAAATTAGTTACTGTTGACCGTCCACAAATAAAACCGTGCTGGTGCCATGAAACATAAGATCTCATGTTAAAGTATATACATGAATATATTACATTTTCATAAACTTTGTTACTCGTAATAGAAAGAAATGCAGTAATGAAAGCTATGAAGGAATAATTGTAGTAAGCATAAGGTGTGTTCTGGTTTCGAAAACTAGAGATCCGTGGACGTCAGGCGCAAGCGCAGTTGTTGGCAAGCGTTCTGGTTTTTATCGTACTGTTTTAGATTCGTTAGTTAACTGTTCTGGTTCCGTACCGACAAGTATCCAAAATAATTTAAAACTGTCACAGATCGTTCATGCTCGAAGGTGCGGACAAAATTGGACTGGTTTTGCAACGCATGCGCTTTATCGTATTTAGGCACTTGTAGGTAATATTTTGGTGTGAGGTTATACGCTATAAACATTTGTGACTGTAGCCATATTTGTGTTTTGGATAATATTAAGGTAGACTTTTCATGCGATGAGCGAAGTAGAATCAATTTTAAAAAGTTCCATAATCCGTACGTTGTATATGGCGCTACAATTGAGCTCTTATCGTTCTGATTTTGTGCAAGTCCGTAAATATCCGCAACAATTCGAGATACAACTAGTAGAACCAACTACCAGTCATCATCATTTAGTGTTTGAGATCTATCACATCATGGAAGATTTCCTCCTTTCGCATGCAGCATTTTGTATTATCTATTTGTATTTCTGTTCTATGTACTTTGTAAAACAATTGGAAGCGTGGTACATACTTTACCATTCTTAAGAATAGTATAGAAGATCTCAGGACCATGCCACAATTTACAGGTTCTGAAAATTAACAATGTACATATATGTATATCAATCAAGACTACAATACAGCTCTGGCGGGGTTCTGTTATGTGTCATAACTATTGTATGTACATACATACATATGTACGTACATATGTAGATATTTGAATAGAGATTTGCTTAAAGTTTTAAGAAATACATTACATACAACATTATCCTCCGAATACATGTCATTCTTCAAATAAACATTTTTCACTCGATGTTTTCAAAAATATAAAAATAGAACGCCTACGTAATGATATTAGCATCAGAGTAAACGAACAAGGTCGTGGCTTTTCGTTAATTAGGAATTGCAATAATTACTCGTTAACAAGATGTCTGTTTTTATAAACAAATTAGAGGGGCATTTTAAACGTTTACATACAAATTCATTACCACATCTTTTGAAATTTGACATACACAACGATTTGCCATTTGCGAATTGCGCACCTGTTTGCTTTCCTAAATTGAATGGCTCCACATGTTTTGAGTATTTAGACGAAATCAATTTCGTATTGAAATCATGAAAAGAAGTAAATTGTTTTGACTTTCAGCTGAAAATAGCCGTTAGCTTTATTCTAATTATACATAAGTAGAATCATCAGAGAAAGAAGTATATTATTCAATACTATATTAAATATAAGTAAAATTGACGATTTATGTTTTCATAATCTTATTAATTTTGTTTCAGTATCTTGTTTGCTGACATCGTGGGATTTACTGTTCTAGCGTCGCAATGTACAGCTCAAGAACTAGTTCGCCTCCTGAATGAATTATTTGGAAGATTCGATCAGTTAGCTAATGTAAGTTAAAGCTCATTAAATGTTAGTATTCAGAATTTTAGTGGATGATTACTGTTGGTATAAATTCTTAAAAAAAATACACGTCATTGTTGGTTGTGCATGATGTTCGATGTATCAAAATGATGGATTAAATTTGGATACTATTCAATATATTTTTTATTCCTTTGAAAGATAAATACATTTTACATAAATTTAATATATCTAACCTACTGGTTAGTATACTGCTGCGGTATTTGAATTGAAACTTACTTTGTACGATAGATGTGCAAGGTCCAACACGGTTTCAGTTTATAAACGTTAGTGATGGGTAGTTCACAACTATGTTATATTGGAGAAAGAGAGATTACTCTTTATATAGCACTAATGCCAAGCAACTAAGTAACAACTTTGATTTTGTACACTTTTGGTAACGACATGTACCATAATAAAATATATTATAGTTGGCAAAAATCGATTAAGCTACTGATCACTATTTTTTAAACTTATGCTCATCAGCTTCAACAACAACACAAAAAGAGAACCGAAATCGTCTTAGCAAACTATTCCCATCTTATTCGAACACTGCGTGAAAAGGAATTGAATATAAGCAAATAAACGAAAGCTCAGATTGCATGTCTGTGATCCTTCCAACCTTATTACTAACTTTATCAAGTGTAATTTTTCGATATTCCATACAATTACCTTTATACATACGTCCATCAAATTCTGGTTTTATGATGAATTTAATGCATTTTCTAAGTCATCGCTGAACAACATAGAACATAACAGTCTACTAAATGAAAAGGTGACTAATATACATATTATTTACGGGGTGGATCAGAAGACAGACTAGGGTTAACATTTAAATAACTTTATTTGTTGTAAACAAACATCATTGATAGTCCATACGGCCAACGTGGCAGCCAATTGAGATGGGAATTTATTGGAATTATCCCTTCACTGAACAGTTGCTTCAGGATGTTCTTTGTGACATTGGCTGTTTAGGTGGTTGCTACATCCTGCTGAAACCACACTTCGGGACGATTTACTACAAGATGTAAAAAATTATCAATCATATTCCCATATCTCCCACCAGTAATTTTCACGCTGTTACCGTTATCAGTTTCAAAGAAGTAACGCCTGATAACTTCCTGCGACGTCACGCCACACCAAACCGTGCATTTCAGAGGGTGCAGTTGGCTCTGATAAATTTTCCTTTCATTTCACCACACCCCAAAACCAAGAATTTTGTTTATTGACGAAACCATTCGGCTACAAATAACCTTTGTCGCTCATGATAAAGCCAAATCCATTTAATTATTACAAAATTCATTGTTTTCTCTGGCTAATTGTTTGATGCCTAACTGCCTAATTTTCGCGTAGTTTGTGGTCCACAGTTTTTAGTTCATGTACCTACTAACTGTATTCTGCATGGAAACATCTTTATTTCATTTTTTTTTAATTCTTCTCAAGGATGTTCAGAACATTCTCAATTCCTTGGAACGCCTTCTCGTTGATGTTTCCGGTTCTTCTTCGACACTGACTCTAACTCTTTCAGTGTTCTCTTCAGATCATGCCGAACGTGGTCTGCTAGTATGTGGAAGGTTGATCACAGAACCCTTTTCCTGTACGCGTGCCAGTAGTTTCCGAATCATCGTCGATGAGGGTCTTTGACGGACGAGAAAATGATTGTGATAAATAGATAAATTCGACTATTTTTTAGTCGTTCTTTCTTGGTATAATCCGTCATGCTTAATCGCCAAAGAAAAAAAACGTTAGTAACCAATCGTAGTAAGTAACCAAGACAATGTCACAGGCTAAAACTTGTAATGATCATCTTTAGAACGGAATCAACAGTTATTTATAAGGCTCTAAAGTATTCATAATAATAATAATAATATACGTTTATTACCCAACAGTTACCCATTTACAGGACAAATGAAGAATATATTGTGAATACTTGTAACTCATATACATAACATATTCAATCAATAGCACTACATAAAAAATACAACTCAATTTCTAAGAGAATTCGTAAAAATATAACTGTAGAACCGATCAGCGATTTTGCACATATGGTATATAGGCGAATGAAGGAGAAGATTAGTCCGTGGTGTCGGTAAATTGAAAGTGTCATCAGATCGGGAAGCCATTCTAGATACATTAAGTCCTGTAGTGATGTATGCACCTACAGAAGTTCTTCGTATGATGTGCCCCATGAAGGATAAACACCACTTATTTTAAAAGATAAAAACTTTAAAAAGCGACGTTGAACACGCTCAATTGGTATTCTTTGAGAAACATAAAAGGAATACCAAATGATGGAAGCGTATTCCAGTTTAGACACAACGAAGGAGAAATATAAGGTTTTTAGAAGTGCTATAATAATATAATATAATATGCTATAATAGACTAATGTTCTAATTTTAATTGTGACAGACAATAAGAAGAGAAAAGTTAGAATCCATAAACATAGAATCTACAGTCAATCCCCTTAATGTACAAATTTTTATAGGAATCGTTAAATTCAGGCTCTCCATAGAAATTATCTGGGTTAACGCACACTCACGCAATTCAAAGAACTTCGTTAATGGTATAAGTAGACTTCGTTGAAAGCATGGTAACTGTAACAGCTACATAGTTAAATAAAATTTATTAAAAAAAACTAACATATGCTATTGCCGTGAAATTGAGATCTTAGCACACATTATATTAATCTGTCAGAAAAATACTCTGCAGGACCTATGCAAGTTGGTGCCTAATCCATTTAATTATTGATAGGTTAGAATCCCTAAAGGTCGGAGTTTTCCGTAAAATATATGAATTCTTAGTAGATTGTAGTGCAGGAATTTATACAATGTAAGACGAGTGTATCCGTAATCGTATCTTTGTCTAAATCCTTTGTGTGTTTATGAAAAGCCCTGATGAAGTCTTGGAAGAGAAGCGATTGACCCCGTATAGTTATCCGTTTTGAACGCAAGACTTTTTTGAATGCGTATTGATGGATATGGCGTATAGCTAAATCCAATAACAAAAAATAAAACGCCTTATTGCTGCAGACCTTTTAATTATTAACTACATCTACGTATGTGTACGTCAAAGCATTTATCAAGAAAAAATTATTTAACATTATCTGCATGTACCTGCTGACAATTACAATATTTTGCGTATGTATTCGAGATGAATATTAACAAAAAACATGTAAGTTTTTTATAAATACAATGTAAAAATATTCTCTTATTTTTAAAAATTTATAATCCCATTCAATACGGCGTTTAAAATTACGTTCAATGAATATTTCTTTATAGCAATTATCAGTTTTAGTTTTAATATTTTTCAAAACATCAATATTGACTTTATAGAGTCAATGCAAAGTAAATAATAAATAAACCAAAATAAACTATGCTTTATTTTGGTTGCCTTGGATGAAATGTAGGCAATAGAAAAATCAATTTGCATTTTCGTTTGGCATTGCAATTTTCAATTGCTTGAAATAGTGTTTGAGCGATTTGGATTCATTTTGTCTACTTATACTTGGCAGGTTCTATCGATTATAATGGTACATTTGCTCTAGGTAATTATTAGATTCCAGAAATCGTCGCTATTAGATGCAAATCGAGATATTTCGAAACTTTAGATAACCACTTCTTGTGACAGCTGAAGCTTAAATTGGCAATGGTGCTTTCAATGGATATGTCAGTCAGCAAATGTGTTTCTCTGTCCAGTAATTATCTTTTACCGCTCTGTAATCGCCAGATAGACTACAACTATAACAGACACGTTAATCACAAATAATTGCGGTTTTGTTTCTTTCTTTATTTTATTATAAAATTCTGGAAAATAATATTGATTATTCTTAAATAACTCTAAATCTATAACATTGAACTGTAAGAAAACAAATGCGTGCTGCCACTAATTTGAAATTACTGTCGAACAGATTTAAAGGTTATTGTTGCTAGTTGAAAGTACCATGGTGGTGGACAATTTGATAAGAATTTTCCGTTTTTTGCTTTTTAATTTCCAATTGAGACTCCAAATTCTTTGTAGGAGGAGGAGTTTCATTTACAACACATCCAGAAATTCAAGGAGACTCAAAATGGATTTTTCACATAAACTTAGCTGCCTATTTCAAAATTAGTAGGTCTACCTTTAAATTGTTCAATTTGCGTTTGGTATTGTTTATAATATAATGGAGATTTGGTCGCGTTTCTATGTTGCGACCAAACTGTAGAAAAAGCTGGACTAGAATTAAATTAAAAAATCATTATTTTTAACCTGTTTCACACAGTTTTACATTGTCCCATTGCTTTGCGCATGGCATGGGCGGGGAAAGAAAATGCTTGATACCGTTTAGTTGTAAATAATTCTCGAATTCACCCGAAGAAAACGGCTGTCCGTTGCCTGACACAATCGCATCACGTAAACCGAAACGTGAAAACTACTACCCATTTTGAAAACCCATCTACTATTACTAACATGTACTACTACCCATGTACTATTACTAAGTATAGGTCCCAAGAAATGGTCATGTACACTGGGCCAAGCTCTATAAGTTTGAGGCCATCCTTGCAAAATTGTTTTGCATTAATTATTATTATTATACAAAGTTAGCAATATTACTGTCAATTAAAGGCCAGTAGGAAGAAGGTCTAGGATTTACACTTACTTATCCCCAATGAGTAGCATGGATTTCATTCAAAATTCGTTCTCTAAATTCAAATGGGACCACAATTCTAACGACCTATAAAATACATCTTTGCTTGATAATCCTTAATATGTTCTGGCCAGCCTGTACAGCAATAAGAAAAAACATTATTTAATATAGAATCCTTTTGCATTTCCAGCCCAATTTATTTATGATTAATGCATCAAGCACACAATTGTTCCTTGTTGTGTATTTAATCTTATACTTATGTCAAAATTTTTGACCACCTCTGTAATCTGCTTGCTGCGGAGTGAGGCACACCTTTTCTTTCGCCAAAAATTGCTAGAAGCGGTTTATGATCCAGTATACAAATAAAACTTTGTGCCAAATAAGTATTCATGAATTTTTTAACACCTAACCTGAAATTATTATTTCTAATATATTATGTATTAGCAGGAAATCTTAATTCTTTAAGCAATATCTAATGGTTTTTGTAAATATTAGTCTCAACTCGAAAACATATCTGCATGCATATACAAAACCACTAATTAGGTACTCAGTTACGAATAAAAATTAATTGGACGAAGAATTTTTTGTACAGTTAAAATAAAAAGTAGAATACGTCAATTACGATAAAACTGGAAATGTAACTAGAGTTGTATCAGAATGTAGATACATTATAATAATACACATACTTTATCCCACTATAATAAGCTACATTTGTTGTAAAGATAGGGGAAGTGTGAGATACTTTAGAACTGCATTGTATTCAACCGCTTAGTTAATAATGTATCCAGGTATACATATAATATATTTCTGAGGTTTCACAATTTTGTATTTATAAATGACCATTTCTGTAAATATTTTTTGTGTTACCACAGCAAAAAATCTTGCAAGTAATTCTATTTTTTCGTATTTTTATTATTTATTTTAATGTAGGAGCAAATGTCCCAAACAATCTTTGTTTATGGATAAAAATGTCTCATTTTTTGACATTTCTCTTACTCACATTCCAGGAAAACCACTGTTTGCGGATAAAGATCCTCGGCGATTGCTACTACTGCGTATCCGGTCTACCCGAACCACGTTCAGACCACGCTCATTGCACTGTGGAAATGGGCTTGGACATGATTGATGCGATAGCCAGTGTGGTGGAAGCGACCGACGTGCAGCTGAACATGAGGGTCGGCATCCATTCGGGACGGGTACTCTGCGGCGTGCTTGGTTTGAGAAAATGGCAATACGACGTGTGGTCGAACGACGTCACCCTTGCCAATAACATGGAAGCGGGCGGAGAACCCGGGTAAGTGAAATTATTTTCTCAGTGGAACTACTAATGGTATCGATCTGTATATCTAATTTAATTAAGCAAACTTTTAATATTGTTAGTATTAATTGGATTACGGCTCAATTAACTATGTGCATACGACACATGTGAACTGCATAAGTTGATCCTCTTACAGTTTTCAGGACCCTGTCGCTTAACTCATTTCTCGCTCATTAATTTTCGTTTAACGCGATTATCCCCAATCTTGTAACATTTAGTGCAGAAATTCTACAAATTGAAATAGAAAGCTGAATTGTTGGCACCGCTAAATAGAACAAGTAACAATAAATTGCTGATCGGATACGAGGTATCTCGATACTCGTCGATCACACACGAATAGTAATTATGAATAACTTTAAATACAAAAGATTATATTTATTTTTTAATCTCTGTAATTTAAATGTTTGAAATATTCACCATTATGACGCAATTATGCAATATAATCATTGTATTCTTTCTCACAATTTTGCAATGTTATCCGGCGGATTGTCTGTGCGAAATATTGTTTCTTTCATCATACCCCAAATGTATACCTCAGGTGGCGTCAAATCCGGTGAATGAGAACGATATTCAAAGTCTGTTTCTCGGGAAAATTATTTTATCACCAAAATGCTGACGCAGGAAATTTAGGCTGCGCGCAGCTGAATGGCTCGTTGCACCATCTAGTTGAATCTATTGTGTGCGCACACTTAAATGTCGTGCACGGCAAAAGTTCTGACAGTCTCTGATAAACATGATTTTCTCTCTCTAACGTTGTTGGTGGACAGTAAGTTGATTTTGAGTATCATCTTCAACGAAGTATGGACCAATTATCCCACGACCAGAAACCGCGCACCAAATGGTAACTCGGACACTGTGCAGTGGTTTGTCGATTAATATAGCCGTTAAGACGAACGTAAATCTCGTCTCAAAACTATATGTTTTTCAAGAATTCGGGATCCTTGCAACTTCAGCTCAAAATACGACTACAGTGAATAACCCTTGCCTACTTGTTCTCAGCGTTTAGTCGTTGTCCAACTTGTATGCGATAGGAGTATCCACCAATTGATGTGGACAAACGATGGGTAGATGTTTGGGTGATGTTGAGTTTACATGGAGTTCTTACAAGGCTTCTTTGCGGTTAGTGCATAACTTTAAAGGCATGTTCTGCGTTGTCGTTGGTACACGTTGTTCCTCGACGACCTAAAGAACTTTTATGTTGATACAATACACTACCACTGCGACCAAATTTCTCGACAACACCTGAAATCACACTTTTACTGGGGGTTCTTTTATGGAACTGTTGTCGATATCTGACACATGTTGTAAGCTTGGACCATCCTTGTAAACCATATCTGTATGAACGAAAATAATGTTCTACCAAAAACACTTGTTCTGCTGTCGTTAGAATCAATTTCAATTTAACTGCAACTTAATAATAATATGGCAACTAATGACAATTAAGTCAATAATAACAAATGCATTTTGCATAAACAACCCCATAGCACCCTAAGTTTTGGTACTGTTTATTCTGGCAGATAAAGTAAATAAAGCTGTAGAAGCACAACTGATTTGAATAGGAAATAATGTGTTGCCGTTCGATACCCTAATTCTTTAACTGCGAAATATAGACCGCCTTAGTCAAATGATATATACAATATATCCTCCTATGAAATGTGGATTAGAAATTACCTTCAGAGACACAAAATAAAATATTTTTTCTATTTTGCGTTCATAAAGACGCTATTGTAACACGCTTTTGCGTATCGAAAAGTGCTTCATTGTGATACGCCTTTTTTCATTTCTATAGGTTGGCTGTATTGAATACATTATGACAGAAAGCAAAGTTGACGTTTAATGCATGTAAATTGTAAATACTTTAATCAAAAATTCTATACAAATTTAATTTACATTGTTATTGTTATGAAACGTGGAATTATTGTATACATTTACACTGACGGAACAAGTATCTTGAGCATGTATTGTTATGCCAGGCAAATTCTTCGTAACAAAGTTTTGCTGAGTTATGTTATTGGCTCTAATAGTAGACTCTTGTGATTGAGAATCATTCGATGATATAACTCTAGAATGACCGGATGTACTTGGCCCTGATAAGTTGTGCGCTACAGCCACTTTACTTTTCATAGATGTTTCGATGTAACCCTCAGCTACCGCAGATGACTTCCATCCACCACGACGTTTTATAGTCAGCAAATCACTGCCTGCGTCTGCTAAGTGTGTAGCACTAGATCGTCTGAAGCAATGTCCAGTATAAAGCTCTGAATTGCACAATTTTAGAAAATCAGTTATAAATTTAGGCATTTTGCCAATCGTATTAATTCCAATCGGGCATGATATGCAATAACCATTGCGATATGTAAGGAAGAATCTTGAATGATTAATATTTTTTGGCGACATATTTTTTAATTAAAGTAATCCATCTTTCATCCGTAATTGCAAAAACTCTTACGATATTATTTTTTATTTTAGGTACGGTCATCAAAATAATATCACTCTTAAATTCTAAATCATGTATGGACATATTTGTTAATTCATATCGTCTACAGGCACCTGTGTAACCCATTATTAAAACGATTTAAAATTAAATCTATTACATAAAAAATTACATTTTGCAAATAATTTATTTATTGCTAAATACAATGCGTCAGAACCTTCTTCTATAAATTTATTAATATCTTCAATGCATAAAATTTTAGATTTCTTAGCCTCGTATCGCTCAGAGAATTGTTTTAAATAGGCTCGTAATTTAATATATTTTGATATCTGTATTTTTATAAATAGAAAAGCAAGAACGAAGCATGGAACACATAGACCATAAGGTAGAAGATTTCTTATTTTTACCTTGTAATTCAAAATATGCCAATAAAATGTTTTCAGATATTGTGTTGACATTATTCTGTACAGCCTATAGTTCAAATTGATGGTAGCATTTTTCCTATACTGCTTTTGATTTTTTCGGTAATAAATTTATGACGGCGTTGTCCGCAATTTCACGCAGTTGTGGTGGCGTACAAGATAAGTTTGTCTCAGTATCACTCATCTTTTACAGTTTACAGAGACTATATTATGAAATATATTGTTTAAACAATTTAAATAGCCGAATTTGAATTTTGAATTCGTTAAATGTCAATGTGACCAACTTCATATAAAAATAAAACTCAACATTTTTAATGAGATTTTTATTAAGTATTTATTATCAATTTATAATGCAAAATAGAAAAAATAGTATAAAGGACTCGTTTCATAAGGCTTTTTGTCGCACTCGTTTTCTAAACTTGAACTCGTGCGACAAAATCATGCCTTATGAAACTCGTTCTTTAATATACTATTGTATGTGTTCACTCCAAAAACTAAAATCACTATTGAAAAGTTACGATTCTGGATAGTACTTAGTACTTGCTAAACCTTGTCGTACAGTTTGCTTTGTATAGTAAAGTTCAAAAGGACTCAACTATTGAAAGACA
>SMLS01067026.1:0-11965 GCA_004785975.1 Popillia japonica
TTTTTTTGCTACATCACTTTTTTGAGTAGTAACAAAATTTGAAGATTCCTGTAGTATCTCAATCATATAACCTACAATTTCATGATAAACTTACGCTATACTAGTATACAGCACTTTATAAATCCCTCTATTCATGCTTTCTCAAATAATAAAATATATTACCGACAACAACAGAGTTTATACATACGTCTCTGATTCGTAAAGAGTCTTGGAGATTCGAGGAATCGTTTAACAGACGTCGCTAACACTGGATGAGAATGTATGTACCTACATACAAAGAGCGACGAACTACATACTTACATATGTATGTATATGTATACTTGAAAGGCAATAGATGCAATTTAATCTTGAAGTTCGACATATTGCAATACACATTTTCCTTGTAAGAGATCATATTTCAGGTGATTAAAGTATTAAAGTGCTAGACGAAAATACTACCAAAAAAAGAGGTAAAATGTTTAACCTATTTTAGGTCAAGCAAAACCTGCTAAATTAATATGGTGTTCAAATAGACTTCGACTATATTAGACAATTACTTACGTATGTAACTTACCTACCATTGGTGGGCACACCTTCTGCATAGAAGCATGGAACTCTCTTCCATTCTCGGATATGTTGGCCAAAATTTTAGATGATACCACTAAAAATATTTCTGAGAAGACTTTGGTAGGAGGAGAAGGCACTTTTATAAGGATCGCCTGAGTTAAGAAATATGGTGCAATATTTCACCAGAAAGGAGACTCTGGACTACTGGCAGTATCTTTGACATGTCATGCGGCTCTGAAATACCTACCATCTATGCTATCTAGCTTGCTCTAGCTCGGGAAAGGTGAAGACCCAATCTGCCGTTTATACCAAGAACATCTAGGTACGGCAAAACCTAATTTGTGTGAATGTGTTGGTGTCAGATATTCTCGAACACTACAGTAAGCTGCTTCTAACGCCTACTGAAATCCAGGATGAAAGTCCTAGAAGGGCAACGTTGATAGACCTATGGCCCTCAAATCTCATCCCTATAGGTTGGCTTATTTAAAACTAAATACAAGGATGTAAATTACCTCTTTTCAAGAGATTGTTTGAGAAGATACATTTTAAGTAAGTCCCAGATAATTTGGTGGTGCGGTGGTTAAACTGACTTCTAGCCACCGACAAAAATAAAATTATTACATGGAGAAGGAAGTACCTATGTCAAATTATGAAATATCCAGATAATGGAACAACAACTTACTACTTGAATGCAACTTATTGTTAGGCATACTGTAAATAAAGTATGGACAGCCATGTCCGTTCTTATAGTAACACAAGCATTTGTCAAAGGTTTATCATCAGGTCTTAAAATCCCATCTGGCAAAAAAGGGAAGTTAATTATTACGCATATAAGCTCACCATCTCTGTATCCACACCTTAACGAAGCTCCTGGAGCCTAGCTCTTGAAGCGGGTGATGGGGCTTGTGTGCATTAAGGATACAGGAAGCTACGCCGACGGTAGCGTCCAGGGAGTACCCTCTAGTGATATTAGACGATGACCTGTCATCTTCCTTTGAGGAAGCTCTGGTGGAGCCGATGGTGGAAAGTACGGTAAAGGGTCAGCAGTTCGCCGGCATACATTTCCGTCAGGGAATGGTGCTGGCAGACTGTGAGACCGAGTAAACGGTCAACTGGCTTGACCAAACAGTAAACAGTCTCCCTTCCTGGGAAGGACCGAAACTGGTGACGAGGAAAGGGACGACCTCCCCAAACTCCAAGTCACGACAGCATTCTTCCCTAGAAACAAGGGTCAAGAAGCGGGTAGACTGCTCAGATTAGTTGAAACGCAGAACCTAGAACTCCAGACAGACTGCTAGAAAGTGATGAAGACTAAGGATGAAGGTCAGGGACAAGTTCGCACCATTGGGATTGACCCCAAGTCGTGTGAGGTGATGTTGGCTAAAGGATGCACCATACATTACAGGTTTGTGAGGATTCCCGTGTCAGGACTCAAGAAGAGCCAAGAAAATCATCGGTCTCACCAATCGACCACAAAAGAAGTCAAATAACACAATAATTTTGTAAATGAAGAGAATAAAAAATAAAAGGCACTCAACTGCTACAGTGCAATAAAACAGAGATATTGATTTTCTTGATCAGAAATGTACTGTGTGTAGTTCAGAGTCTAGAAATGTCAGTGACAGTCTTTACTAATTTGATTTGTAATACTTCCGGCTTAAATAATCTTCGTAAGAAGTGTAAAAGTAATATAACTAAAAGTGTCTGATTTAAACACTATTCTACGCTAAAACAACGTTCAACGCAATAAACAATTCAAGCTTTTCTCTTATGGCCGATGATACAGTTTCAATTTCAATAAAACTTCTATTTTCATTTTAAATTGAATTATAATTTAAGAGGCAGATACTAAATGCACCATTTTCAATTTTAGGGATAAGTAGATGACTGGATTTGCTGCAAACTTGTCTCATCACAAAAACGGATTAATTATTAGCTTATATGTATCAAAACTATAACGATCTACGGTTTTATATGAGATTGAATAAGTGATTGCTACAGCATTGAAATGCATTATTGCTAACCTTGTAGTTATACCATCCAATATACGTCATAAAACTTCTGTGCTCCCACTAAATTGGTCTGGTAGGCTACCAGATATACAACAACCGTTCAATTATGATTTTAAAGAATTATAAAGGCTTAGTTTTCACATTTATACATATATGTATATACATCACAATTCTTGTTATAAACATTGTTTATTTTGTTTGTTGTTTTATTTACGAGTGAATCTAGAATGTTTGTTTCGAAGAATAAAACATATTCCTCAAGTTTCTTTGTGGAAATCTCTAATGAACAAACAAATATGCCGAATAGAATCAAAGCTTTCTCGTGTTTAGTTGGCAATTTTAATAACTTCCAATGACGACACCGCATAAATTAAACTTCCGAATGTAATTCGCAAAGTCGTCCACCAACTGTCAATGAAATTGAATTTTAATGTGAAAAATGTACGAATATTCCGAAGAAGGCTATGGGCGAACGTTGAAATGTTTTCAAACTGGCAGTTCGTGAATTCTAATAAAAGGGTGTCGACTCGATGCTGCTACACGGGACTAAAGTACTAACTTAGATTAAACTTAGTTGCGATAGCTTGAATATTTTATTATACAGACACTAGCGGATTGAATTTTGCGTTGGAGGGAATCCACTTCGTTTGCTGTTGTTTAAAGTGATTAGTTGTTTTTTATACGAGATTGCAAAGGTTTTAAGTGTTGCAAATGACGTTATCTTGATTAAAAATGTAATGAAGAGAACAAGAAGTTCAAGTCTTTATTGCAAAAGTAACGATTAACACGATCGATTATTGAGATGAAAAGTTAAGCAAGATTGTAAGATAGATTTTGTTGTCCATCTATGAGTCATTGCAATATAATTGGCTATGTGTCTACTAAATAGGTTGCACTCTTGTTGGGAAAAGGTTAGTTAGCCAAAATTTACCACTGTTCAACCATTTTTACACGCCATTTCTCAATTTTTTCAAATAATGTCGCCTGGTACATATGATTGATCTTCTTCCTGGTTTAAAATATTTCAATTCATTTATATGCGGCCTTTTACGACCTTAAAAATGATGGGAAGATTTCCCGGCACGTATACAGTCCAAGAACAAAATCCCTAAATCCGCTTCCATCCTTACTAGACCTTCAATCTTACATTTACGCTCTTCCATCAAAAATGATAAAGCGCTCTCGCTTCGTATACAAATTGCGGTATTAAGATGGAGTAACTCATTATAATAGTTTCTGACTTTACTCGAAAATTTCCCCAAACATATTTTTGTTGGGACTATCTAAATGGATAATAATACAGAAGCAATGTAGACGACCTTACATTCGTACCAAATTAAATCTAGTTTGTTAACCTGGTGCACGTGAGCTTGGACATTTTCGAATTTAATGCATTTAGATTGTGTTTATTTGATCCTAGTCAAGCTAGGCGTTGATATTTTCCATTACTTATCGAATCGTAGGTAATTCTTTGACATACTGAACGCCTATTAGACTAACGTAACCTAGAACTAACGTAAAAATAGAAGTAGTATACCTTGACATGCATTTTTCCTTCAATCAACATTAGAGAATATTAAAATTTATCTATTGGAAAAATTAGAGGTAGAGAGGAAGAGAGACAGGGAGATACATGGAGAGGATGATTTTTCTAATCCTTTATTGTTAGAGAACGTAATTAAAAGGTAATTTTTCTTAGATGCTGTTCTTTGTTTATTCTAGGAAGCACTACAGCCTCGAAATTGACAGTCGTAGAATCTCTTTTATCGATTATATCATCTACGTCTTGTCATTTTCCACCAAATATAGTTGCAAGCTCTGACTACTCTTTGTGCGTTTCGTGTTTATCCCTTAATGACTACAGTAGGGAAAGTGGTTCCATTTAGATACGCATCAGTAGTATACGAGGAATGAACATGTAAATGATTGTAACAATTCCGAATGGCTGATAGGCATAGTTAACATTCGTTTAAAGTGTGTAATATCCTTTGAATATTCCAATTAGATTAGACCAAGTTACATAATATGTAGATATATGAAACTTTCATTACCTACATAAATTGAGGCTTATCGTTTGCGTGAAAAGATAATTTGTAGAGTCTCTTTTTTGTTACTATTATTACGTTTGTAAATTTTGGTTTCTTTTTTTTACTTACTATGACATTCTTTGCTTATCAATAATATATGTAGTTTCATGAAGACATTAAAAATCCTTCAGATTGTGGAAATTTAACTATAAAGCAATGGTTTTCTAAGTATATGTTAGAGTTTTTTTTATAGTGGGTGTGTAAAAATGGTAAAATGATAATTTCAATAGAGTTGCCTCTTAAATAACAATGCTTGTCAAGATGTCCTTTGCGCCAACCACAGCAATATTCCTATTGGTTTAGTTGCAGCGATAAGAATAAGAATCGTAAATATTAATAGGCACACCAAAGAAGATGTGGACCCAAACAGTTTGAAAACCACTGCGATATAAGATAAACGTGGACAATTTTGACCTATTTTTTTTAACATTTACTTCCAAGGGGGTAAGTACTGCAGTTAGCACACAGAGCATTGATTTGATGCAATAGGTGTCGTAAAAAATTTGAATGTCTAAGGGGGAATAAGAACAATTATTAAAAGAAGAAAACGTTCTAATCACCGATAGCCAGACCGCTCTGAAAGCTCTAGCCACTCACAGGTTAGAGTCTAAATTGATCTGAGAATGTCGGAGGAATGCGAGGCAACTGGCCACAAACAACAGGGTTTCCCTAATGTGGGTTCCAGGGCACACGAATACCAAAGGAAATGACATGGCGGACGAACTTGCTAGACAAGCCTCAAACATGCACTTCTTTGGGCCCGAACCCTTCTTTGACGTGTCAAAACACCAGCTCAAGAAGGAACTTAAAGATTGGGAAGCAAAAGAAATGGGAAACACACGCACAAACACAGGCGAAGAAATTCATCAACTGCTCGCCAAATAGTAATAAAAAACTTCTTGATCTAAGTAAATCACACTTAAGGTCCCTTACCGGCCTACTTACTGGTCATTGCCCTCTAAAGTACCATCTCAGAAAGATAGGCAAAGCTGATCAAGACTTGTGTCGATTTTGCGAACTGAGATCTGAAACAGTCGAGCACATACTTTGCGAGTGCGAAGCACCGGGCCGGCGAAGGTTTCAGCATCTAGGACAGGCAAACAGATTAAGGCCTTGGCACCCAAACTAATCCTGGGATTCGTTAGGAACATCGGATTAGAAGGGTACTGAAAGAATGGGGTATTGACAATAGACCAACAGGTCGCAGTGAGGTGAGGTTATAGAGCCTGCACGACCCTTCTCTTACAATACAATAATACGTTCTAATCACACAATTGGGGTGACAAAATTTTCTTAAACACAACATAAATGAACCACATTGAATTTGGGAACACCATGCATGAAGTGGTTAACGCATATTTGCACAATGAAACAAGTAATGTAATGTGTGAAAAAGTACTTCATGTCTATTAAGATAAATAAAGCATTGAGCCAATAAAACTCAGTAATAGATCAATGTTTTTGCCGAATTTGCGGGGAATAATTGGTTGTGTCTATATATGTAAGTCGCTCTCTGTAGCCACACTTTTTGGTGAGTGTAATCTATACTGATTTAGTACTCCTAAACCAAATTTTATGGTGAGGATACTCGTAACTGAAGTTCCACAGTGTAGTTTTACTAGTATGTTAATTCGTATAGTGCTACCAGATAAAGTGGACACTGAAACAATGTTGATCTCAACGGAATACAAGTGTCTATGGTATGCTGAATTAAAATTGATTAACATATATATAATCTTATGGGAACTACGCTTAAAACCATTGTGAAACTTGAAATGGTAGCCCTTTTTACAAATCATAACCATTCACAATTAGAGCATAACAATTATTATTATAAAAAAAAATACAAGTTCAATGGAATGACTTCAAATTTTGGCTGCTTGTTAGTTGCTTGTTATCGGCGTAGACCAGAGATTTAATGTATCCCCACAAAAAGTAGTCCAAAGGTGTCAAGTCACACGAACGAAGTGGCCAATTCACATGTCCATTTCTTGAGATAATTTAATTAATCAAACGTTTGGCTCAACAAAGTGATGGTTTCACGCCCTGTATGGCATGTTGCGACGTCCTGCTGGAACCTCTCCTCTCCTCCAAATAATTTTCAACGACATGAGGAATCAACACTTTTGGCATGGAAACTGCATCAAACAGTAGTTTTTCGCATGAGGATTGTGCTCTCTCCAAAAACGACAATTCTGCTTGTTTACATACCCGTTGAGCCAGAAATGAGCCTCATCGCTAAGGATCATTTGCCGATAAAAATCTGCTTCAACTTCCAGTTGATTCTCAGCCCATTCACCGAAGACACTACGCAATTGATGCTCCACTGGCTTTAATTTTTGCACCAGTTGGATCTTATATCGATGTAGGCCAAGATATTTTCTAAAATTTTTTCATGTAGTGGATGGGCAGAGATTAAATTGCTTGGAATGGCGTCGAGTCCTCTGTCACACTCACGTCTATAGCGGCGATGGCTTCTTCTGTACGGACGGTATGGATTCGATTTGGATGAATATTATCCAAAAAAGAACGTAAATGTGATCATGGAGCATCGTAAACTTGACCAAGTGCTCTATAAGTTTCGCGAACAGAACGTCAATTTTGGAAATTAATTTCCTCCATTTGTAAACGTTGTTCTGGTGTAAGTCTTTGCATGGTGATTTGCTAAACTCTACTGAAAAAAAGTCAAACACACTAAGTTCTATACCTCTAAAAACTTCTTTGCCACTTTTTGGAAGTTTAGCCCACACCAGTTCGTACGGATCTTTCTTTATACTTTATACTACTTCAACTATGTTAGATTCCGTGGAGAAAGTTATAATTTGCTGCTTCTATAATAACTACCCTTAGGTAGAGGACGAGCAGCCAATTAAAATAAAAGTATGCTACAGCTGAAAGGAACTTCTTAATGAGGATAAGGATAAATTTTTCCGGCATCCTATGTACCGTCAACTATAAAATCGAAGATGGTAATATTTTCTGACGAAAAACTACAACAAAACAAAGTAAACTTTTTCCATTCGTGGTGCTGTAACTAACTTTTCAAGCCAATTTTATCTCCCCAAATTGACGCTCTACTCCTTTCATTCACACACTTTGCATCGGCTTAAATCCGTTCGTATTATTATCATGTTTGGTATAAAGTTTGATGGTTTTCTTCTTCATCATTGCTCGTAGGATATTACTTCAATGAAACTCAATTACTAACTTGTGGTGCCAAAGTGAAAACTACTCTGAATAATAGCTAAAAGCATTATATAGCGTGATTTAAAAATAAAGTTAATTAACCTTGCGAACAAGAAAATGGTTGTGGTTTGAATTAAATATGCGAAAAATATAGTTAAGTGTATAGTGGTGTACTTCAACTTTGTATAAACCGAAATTGCATACGAGATACGCTTTACTACACCGACATTATGCAGTACCATAAAATTTTCCAATTTCAGTCGTCATTTTCCATAATTATATTTCAAGTTGCTTCCGCCGCTGATTACATCTAGTAATATCTTTATCCCAAGTACACATTCCTATCATTGTACATAAATCAATCGTTGAGAGTTCCAGCGTCGCCTTTGGAATCAACTCGATGTCGAAATTTTATGGTATCAACCTTAAATCTTAAGGATTTTCTCCATTTTATATTTCGTACGTACGTGTCTTGCAATGAAAACGGGTAAGATAGCTCTCGTTTCTTCATTTTATATAAACTTAACTTTTAGTTAGAATACTGTGTAGTATACTGTAGTTATTTATATAGGTATAATAGTATTTTCATTACTCAATTTCACTTGCACATTGAGCTTTGGTATTTATTGAAACCTCAACAAGTCTGTGTAAAATTTTGAATAATTCCAATGGCATACTCGCTGTCTAATTAATGCTCTATGCATTGGTCCTGAATCATTTCAATAAAATATCATCTGAAAGTTTTTGCCATAGCAAACTATTTCTTTTCTTGCTGGTTAGGCGACAATGTTAGCACGAAAACCTAGAAATGAGGAGTACAACACTGCTACCCTTCTATTTCAGAGATCAATTCTCCTCCTCTCGCCAGTAAAATCTGTAGGGTTTGCGATATCTTTGGATAATTTAGGTTAAAGTTTCTCCCATCTTGAATTTCTCTAAAGTTATAAAAGAACATGGACCTTTTTTATCTTGTCTTTGTAAGCCTAAATAGAACCTTTACTCCCAAATCACATTCAGAGAATTCAGAGAGTTTGTAAATAAAATCATTTTTTCCCTTTAGTAGAGTGAAACCAGCCTTTGCCTTATAGTACACATAGGCCGTATTGGATTATGTTGCAGGTTTGATTCCATATATGTTCATAGATGAGTATCCAAGTTGGATTTAATATTTTGCATGTCTGATGATCTAGCCAACTACAGATATAAAAATGTTAATAGATCAGGATTCTTTCCTTCCTATCAATTTCTCCATTTCAAGTATCAAGCAGTAAAAAATCGATACTTGCTAGCAGAGATAAGATACACGAGGAGATAGAAAACTCAATAGTATAAATGTGCCACAATGAGGGGGGATAAGTACCTCTCTCAACTCATAGAGGCGCTGATCGTTATAGCGCGTAATTTGAATATACTTATAATAGTTATTGTTGTATTTTGTGTTTTTGAAAATTGAAAGTGTTTATGTTCCAAACGCAAATATCAGTTGTAAACAGTACATATGCGTTTGTAACAGTAAACACTTTCAATTTTCAAACAACAGTATTCCAAACTTAACAGAAAGGGTTGCGAGAAGGCGTTTTGAAGAATTAAAACAGTTATAAATACAATACATTTATTTATACTTAATTATTCTTTGTAATATGTTTTGCTTTACACATACATTGTTTATTAGTTATTATTACAGAAGTAGAATATTGTTGTTGAAAGTACAAAGAATACAAAAGATGTCTAACTACAAGGTCAACATTGTTATTGTTTTAAAATTTAGTTTTGACAAAAATCCATTCCAAGTTTTGCCGGTAAACTGAAATATCTTAATAAAAAATTGGAATGCGCTGTTATGAAGACTTCTAATAGCGGAGAAGAGTTTATGGAAGTTCAACGTTGTTCTAATACCTACCTCTGTATTTTCTATTAGAATATAGATGATATTTCTGTGTTTGACAGAAGAAAATTCCATATAAAATTGTGGAAAAGTATTTACAGCGAAGAAATGTGTTTACGTACTGGGAAGGTTACTTAAATCGTTAATTATATGTAATATAATTGCGAATAGGAAGAAATAGCATAAATAAATTAAAATATACCTATGTATATGGTATGTATAAACCGCAAATAAATTATTTATTATCAATTGTCAAAATGTAAGTATATGCGTGCAGAGATAATTTTTATTTCAATTGTGTGTATCTTTATTTATGTGTATTCCGCCGTAATCTGCTTCGCCTGATGCCTATTCATCTTCTATGTGTTTTTTTGTACGGTAAAGTGGGACGAAATAATACATAGGATTTACCACATGCCGTATATTATGTGTGGTGTCAAATTGACATTAACCATAACTTTTTAAAAGCACCCTTTGTAAGTGTAACGCTAGCGCCATCTGAGAGTTGATATTTGTACTATGAGCGAAAGCGTTGTACTTTTCGCTATATAAGTTAGACAGGGCTAGATATCAAGATTGTGATCACTTTTTTGTTATGTCTTGAATGAACTTTGCGATGTTACAAATATGTATTTTCTATACATAGTTGGCTAATTGTCAAATGCAGTTTAATTTCGGTATATGCTGTTATGTAAAGTTACAGCGGATAATAATTTAAGAGAAATACAATTTGTGATATTATTTTCTAAATGTCAAGATTGTATATTTGACAGCTGTCAGAAATAGCTTTACAGGTTAGTAAGTGTCAAAAGTATTATTACGTCAGCGAATAATTTTTTTTTTCAAAGTTAATTCAAATTTAGAAATTAGTTTGATAATTACAAGAATCGCTTTTAAACATCTTCTAGGAATTGTCAAACTTATTCGAAAACAAGTATTTTATAACAGTATTCTAATTGATCAAAGGCAGTACAACCTCTTCTATAATTTTTTTGGTTGTAATAGTATGGGTAGTACACCTATTGAGTTTACTAGTTTAATAGTTGTCATCTTCCACATCAAGGTGTGTGATCTCTTTGGATTAATCCTAGAGCTTTAACCTCTTTATTAGGTAGTGATTTTAAAGGGTTGGTCCAGATGAGGGCAACATATAGTAGAATTGTTCAGTACAAGACGATGCATGTTATTAGGTGAATTTTGAGGCTGACTTAGTTCTTGAAAGCACTAAGCACTAACACTGAGGCTAAAGCCATAGAGAAATTTAGAAAGTTTGACGCAATTATCGAAGAAAATGCGTCGGAGGGCCAGTGTGAAGTACTGCACTTAGGAATTCGAGGACGACCTCAATCTCTCTTCTGGATTTACAGTAAGCTTCCATATATGTATGTATGTGCTTATTTTGACAGATCAATAATAAATTTTTGCAATAATTTTTCCAGATGAATGCCTCCTTTGAGGACGACGTGTAAACTGCACTTTGTCTAGACTGTCAGTTTATTATTCGTGTTGGAGATTATAGGATTACTACAGGCTACAACCTGGTAAACTTTTGCGACAATCATTGAAATTGTTTGTACAACCCTTATATAGTGTATAAGTTGGGTAACTGTCTTAAGTATGTTAGCAGCTGTATCTATCAAATATGCGAAGTTTCTGTAGCTTGACAGTTATTTATGAACAACAAACATGCCTACCTACATATTTGTTAATGTAGTTGTATTAAAGTTAAGTAGCTACAAATCTTGCTCATGGTAACGTATCCGATAAAATTGTTGCGTTTACTTAGACAATATGTTGTTATATATTCCTACGTCGATCCATAATTCATCAAATACATAGGTGTACGTTTATTACTAAAGTTGGAAATTACACTGTCGCCTAACTAGATATTAGTAGTCTGGTCTAGTTAACGACACCAGTAAAGTAGCCCCAATGGCGGACTAAATTACGGTAGAAGGCGATACATTTGCTGCGGTCTTTGGTGTGCTTTATGTGAGACATAATTAAAGTTATAAATTCAATTAGGACTACGTAGAATATATAGAATGATATTGACAATGTTCTCGTTGCATCAAATTGTGGGGAATTACGTTCTATTTTGTCACAGTAACTACAAAATCCCACTAATCTATTATTGCACCGAATATCACCCTGGAAATATATGTATAGCGTTTGTTTCTTCAGATTGTCTAACTAAGAAATAATATCCACTACTAATAATGTACTTACAATGATTATAGTTAAATTGT
>SMLS01067028.1:0-15945 GCA_004785975.1 Popillia japonica
CATTTATCAGTTTCATGTGTACTCCAGTTTTGGCGTACGTCATGCATAAATTTGTGCTAAAAAGGACGCAGACCTCCTTCTACAAACCAAAACGCAAACTAAGACGAAAATATCGATTACACCAACACGATCCGCACTAATACATTTTCCATACTAACCGCGTTAGTACCTACTACATCAATCGAATTTGAATATTCATAACGCCACCGGAGAGGAACACTCCCACATCTAACATCCTTATCGTCCGAAACCACAGCCGATAGAGACCGCAATCGCTGAGCTTTCGCTGTACGGGGTACGTCCTACCCCGTATTACATAACGTTAATTAGATTATGCAAAAGGCTACTTAAAATCGATGCGGGCGGCGCACAGCTTCTATTCGAAATCGATCTCTTTAATATTACAACCGAGCCGCGTCTCTTTTATTTCGGGTTACTCTGTATATATACATATAATGTATATAACTGTGTACGAGGTTATCGATATAGTTCAGGCCTGATATTGAGGTTGGAGCGTACTAATTGGGCAAGCAAGCTCTGCTACCGTCTCTAATTAAAAGGGTATGTATGAAGGGATGGAAGTTGAATAGAGCTGCGGACGTCAGTTCAAGTATGAGCCGTGTACTGGGGGAATGAGAAAAGACCCGTTTAAAAATTCATATGCTAACGGCCGTTTCACCGGCGTTAATTGAAATGCACATTAACGGATGTAGTATGTTCCGTGTACTATGGTTGTACAACCGAGCCGGTATGTTCGGCTTTAGAATGTACGGTACGGGCGTGTTATTTACGTAAGGTATGTATATGTGCTGGGAAATTGCTCAAAGGGAGCACTTAATAGGATACGATTATGACGTCATGTATTACTAAGTGCCCACCTAAGAAAAATGTGTTTTTTTTTTAATTAAAAACGGTATTACTTACGACGCGAATTAGATAGATTTATGCACAATTCACCTAAATCAAAATAAATAAATAAATAAATAAATAAAAGGAAAAAGATATATGAAGGAATCGTATATCACATGAATTGTATCTCTACTTCGTGTGTGTATATATATATCTCAAAGGGGCTCTTATTTTGACGGATTAGAAAAATATCTGCGCTCTTGTCTTTTGAGTGAACGAAACAAAAACGTACGAGGAAAAAAAGAACGCCGCCTACGGAATAAAATATCCAGTAGCTCTTTCGTTAGGTGACAGAGGCAGCACCTGGCCCAAGGGACTATTACTGTATCCTTATCTAGCTCCGTTTGTATCTGACAAGTCGTTTTCGGGTATTTTTCCTTCAAGTTTTTTTGTGTTTGAAGAAGCTTTGTCTGTACAAATGTGATAGTAAATATTCTCTATACAGGGAGATCGAATATTGTGCGCAATGAGATCCAGAATGATTTTCGCACATGTGACAACGTACATACATACATTGGCACCCAAATCTACAATTGGTTGGTAATCCAACATAATCAAATTCTATTGATAAATTCATGAATATTAGATTATGTAAGTAGCAATACTTTTAGACTTAATGCTTTTTTTTTGTAAAATTTTAGAAATTGATTGTACTGTTTTAGTTTATAGAAACGCTAAAAATAAATATTTAAAAGGTCATATCACTTCAGTACACTTTTATTTGGTACATATTGCTATGGTTCTTTCATGTTTTTAAATTTATTATTTCAGTTTTCAATTCAGCTTTTCATGTTATTTAAACTTTTGGATACGAGTGTATGCTTTCACTTGTTAGAGGATATTTTTTTTGTTTTTTCGACTGTCGTAGCATTGCAGTTTTATTACGAATTTATATTTCATGCATTGATTTAAATATGAATTGATTTCTCTTAATCTATTCTGTTGAATCTAATCTTTAATACACCGTTAATTGCTCAGATGTTTATTTTTGATGTTGGTAGCTTTCAAATCCCTTAATTTTGTGTAATTCTGATGTTATTTGATGTTAAATTTGTCTTTTATTCAAAATTTTATTCTTGCGTTGTTTTTTTTTTCTTCTCTGTTCAGAGTTTTCCTGGCGAAGTGCACGCTTCACGTGTGCTTGTGAGGAGAGAGATCATCTGCGTTTTTAGCAGGTTGGACGTTTGGTGTACTCTGAGTTTTGTCTTGATTGTTTATTAATTTTGAGTTTCATTAAATGTGAATTTCGCGATTGTCTGCATAAAACGCAGGTAGTTTTTCATTTTGTTAATTTTGTGATTAGTGATTTAGATAATTGTAAGTAGACTTATATCTAGTAGTTAGAGTATCGAAATCTAGAAGTTTCACGCGAGGTCATTTTTTTTTTTGTTTTTTTTCAGAAGTTTTAAAATTTTAAGTTTCTTTAACGTTTGCTGTATTAATTGTTAATGTATGTTATTGTATTAATTGTTAATTAATGTAATTAATTTTATTGTTTGGTTCATTTTTTGTATTTGAGAGTTAATTTAATTTCTTTTGCTTGGGATAGCTTCTAGGTGGAGATTGTTAGATTTAAGGTCAGGTTTTTATGATCATACCTCCGGGTGTGATTAGTTTTCCTGACAATTTTTATGCGCATACGTCATTTGTAGTGAGATTTGATATTTAACCGTGTGTTATTTCGTTATCTTGGACAAAGTGTTTTATTTTTATGACATATATTTTGACTGTGAAATTAAAGAATTGGTTATTTTTATTTTTGTTAAAATTAAACTATTTTGAGATTAACTTACTTACTAAGGAAACTTTCTCTTTGTTTGCATCATTATTTTCTGTAATTGCAGACTATTTTAAACATCAAGGTCGTACCTATTATAGTCATTATTATACTAGTAAAAATAGAGTCTCGCCCAATAACCCGTTTAGAGATATATGGCATACCTTTCTCCCTGAGAATACGTCAATTTTCTTTAATTCAATTTTTTTAGAAACATTTAAGAACCGATTTGCTAGCTGGCGCGTTTTTTGTGTGTTAGGTTTCAATTCTTTGGTTTGTTACATAGCAATATGTTCTGAAATATTCTTAATGTAACTTGATTAATTATAACAGTTCGCCATGGACATATAGGTCCAATTATGCGACGTCTTGACAAAACAACCCACACTCCAATTTTAATAGTAGTAGTAGTAGTAGTACTTTATTTGTCATCCAAATCCATAAGGATAGCGACAACTGTCAAAGTATACAAAAAATACATTGTTAATACGTGCATGCTAAAATACTTACGGTTTAGAAATTTACTACACATAATAATAATAATAATAATGTGGCCTCTCAGCGGCTAAATATTCGCCAAAAGTGTAGAAAGCACCACTGACGAGACACTCGTAAACAGCCTTCCGAAACCCGTTACTACTACTGATACTCCTAACATTACTTGGAAAAGCATTAAACGCCACGATAGATTTATAAAAAGCGCCTCTCTCGTAAAGTGCTAGTTTTGTTGCGGAAATGATAGCATGTTAGCGTTTCTGGTCGCCATGGAGCTGGAAATGTCAACGTTGCGCCTGTACAAACCTCTATTTTCACTGCAAAACAATACCAATTTATACATATATATATATATGTATATAAGCATGGCAATGGCAATATATTTAGCTCCTGGAACAGTGGTCTACAAAAAGTTCTACTTGCTACCCTTAAGATGCATCTTATAATTATCTTTTGAGCAATAAAAATTTCATGAAAAAAACGAGAAGATCCCCAAAACATTAAACCAAAAGCCTTGATTGAATATGTCTGAAGTAAAATACCCTTAAGACATCGGTCGAAACAGAAGTTATCCTATAAATCGCGTAGAAGTACTTATTCAATTCAGAGCGTAGATTATCAATCTGAAATTCCCATTTAAGTTTATAGGCAAGTGTCAATCCAAGAAATTTGATGTTGCTTGCTTGTTCAATTGTGCTGCTACCTGCTTTCATTTCCATTGTATATTCGTTCCTGGCAGTAAACGCGACAACTCTAGTCTTCTCTGTATTCAACTTTAAACCATTTATAGTACTCCACTCCACCATCCTTTCAAACACCGAAGGCCCAATACTTGCCACCTCAGCACACGGATACCTAAGAATGATTATGAACAGCAAACTGATTTTGGTCAAGTGTCCAGATAGAGCCAAAAACAAATCCCAAATTCTGATCTAGATCAATTCAACTTTCACCAACATTATATTACCCTTAGTACGGCTAGGTACAAAATGGCGTCTTCTATCTAGTGTTTCTCCTTCCCATATGCATCTCGTTGATCATCCTGGAAAAGCTAAAAACAGCAGACGTCAAAAAACTTGAATGAATTTCTTATAGAAGCAATAATATTTATTACTTTCTGTTTCCTGTTTTTACGCATCCAACAGCGAAGAAAATCTAGGAAGAAGCCTATTAGGTGCTAGCTAGATCAACATCCACGCACCACCAGAAGAATACCTTAAAACAACTGAATCTACTCGAAGACAACCACCACCCACAGGTGAAGGTTGATTGCTCATGATCTCCATCTTGATCATTACTTTTGACATCTAGGGTGACAGCGTAAATCTGCATTTGGTTGCTCTCGTTAGGTCATATATATACTTTACTTCCAGATACATCAAGGTTGGCATTCCTCAGAGTTCCCTTTTGGGATCTTTTCATTTTCTACACAAAACGACATTTCTCGCTTCCCAAAATATTTGACTTGTAATTTTACCCAATAACAGGGGCCATATTCATTTCCTCCAGCAATGATGGACTGATCTCTAGATATATTTAGCGTTGTGTAGACAGACGTAACAATCGTCGTCATTGGGGGCTGAAAGCTTACCATGGCTACCAAGGGTGCAAAAATCTAATATAACACTAGATACCTAGTTGACGTTTGTGCAAATCGTACTAGAGCGAAGTTCGTTTTAGTGACAGCCAATTTTCTAAGTAAACTGTGCCTTTTGGGGGGTGGGAAGGGGGTTCACTAATGGCAGAGGTTGGTAATTTTGGTACTTCGCATCCTTGCAGATACGTGGAGGTAACTCTTAAAAAAGCGGCAGCTCCATTTTTCTCATTTTATTGGAGAATGAGCCTCGATAACGCAAGACTAAATATTACACCATTCGTGAATGGATATGTACTTCAACTAAACATGCGTGTAGCCCAGATGTCGATTCTATTAAACATCTTCGGAATCAACTTCAAAGGTGTAATTTGTGAAGCATTGTTCTAACAGAAATGCTTCCTATGAGAGTTGGTATTTGCGTTTGAAGAAGAATTTGAAGCAATATGTCACAGGTACAGAATAGTTTTCGATTGTAAAATAGAATATACTAAAAATATTAGGTGAACGGCTGTTTTCTTTTGCCGGTAAGTTTAATTAGTGTTGTGATGCAATAGGAAAAAACACTTTTGGCAGCTGTCAAACTATGAAAACAGTTGCCAATTTCTAAAATATGTTGTAGTAATTTTAGCTATCAAAATATTCTTGACAGCTGTCAAACACTTAAGTAACTAAAGTACTACTTAACATGTGGGTAATTTATAGTCGCAATTAGACATTTCCGGGCCTGTTACTATTACTGTTAGTTGACGGCAATGTCATTTAGTGTGATAACCTAAAAATATTACTGCTACGATTACAGATTCCTTCCTTTACGACAATTTTAACTCCACGCCTGTTAAAAGAGATGGCGCTTATGTATCTATGTAACTCTGTGTGCTACATTAATTCCCAAAGATATTACATAATAGTGACTGGCTGGAGGACGCGTTCGGTTGAATTGCGAATTCGAACGGCCAAGCGAAGTAATCCCAGGATTATCTGCGATTCGGAGATCCTACTCTTTCAGCCGTGACGTATTACACGCAGATAAAATACTTTCAATAGATATTCAACTTGGTAAAAACAAAAATATGCTTTTACATCTTCGAATTCCTTGTTTCAAACGTAGAGTTTATCTGCGAGACAAGAAGATGTAATAATTCTTTTATTATAATTTAAAACATGATTAATATCCCGTTATCTGCGCGTGAAGAAGACGAAGGGCCGGTAGCAAAAAGGGGAAGAATAAATTTCTTTATGGTTACCTAACTGGGTCTGTTATTACGGAGAATAAAGCGTGAAATTTTAGGGACGCTAAAAGGGGCTGCAACCCCTAGCATTATAAAACAATTAAACATACAATGAACAGAATTAACGTCACTGTAGTTAGAATTTTACCCCCAAACAACATTTAAATCAATAACGAGGAAAAAACCAACCTTCGTGCAGCTCACGCTGAGATACCCGATTTACGCCGACGATTCCGGTATACGACCGCGGCTATTGCGCCCTGAATTCCGAACGATACCCCAATATCAATTTCTATTATTCTTAACCGTCACTGAACGCAAACATACATTCAATTCCGTCGCCGTAAACATCTCATCAAATATTCCGGACCCATACCCTCTCACGAATACGTCGGGACGTGCTCCTTTTTTTTCAAAGTAGGAAAGAATTTCCGGCATGCTTTCACGCGGCATTTTCCGCTTGACCGGAGATTTTTCTAATTTAGTATACGGGGTGGTGGTAGGGAGATATAAACCTATTGCGTGTTTGTAGTCGTGTCACCGTGGCCGTTACGATAATACTGTTAGGAGGGGGAAAATCCTGTTCTCCTGTAAAACGTTCCCTAACAGAAACCAACGCAACGGTGACGCGTCTAGAATATCTGACTCATTAATTTCTAACTTTTCACAATCAGGCGCCGATAATTTAGAATCCTTTTTATCCTAGTTTTTAACCATTCTAGCGTAGCCGAACTTAATGCACTCCCGTAATTTATTAGTTTTTAAAACAATATCTCGCGCACCCGACGTTCTAAAACTTCCTTTAGCAGCAGGTATCGCCGCTTGAAATCCCATTTAATATTAGCCCTTTTGTACCCGTGTTGTGCTCGACTCCGCCCCTCTAACATCCCCGGGGTCCGCGTCGGGAAAACGGGGCGAAAAGTTTTCGGGGGACCCGAGCACCGCCTAAGTAGGAACTTCTGATATCTCAATAAAAGCCTCGCTTGAATTATGTGTAGAAGTTTCACGGTGAAACCGGCGGTATTGGAATTTATTGCGTCCGAAATCGTAGAATTCGGAGATCGAAATAATTATTGGCAGACGCAAAATGTGCGGATGTGCAGGATTGTGTAATTTTAGTCAGTTGCTACAGTTAGTCACTAGCTGAAAAGAAACGTCAAATTTGACGTTTCTCGCTAGAAACATCAAATTTATAAATAGGCGCGTTCGGAGCTTTTACAGCGGTTAGACTGGCTGAACGCACGCCATGCTTGTCGCGAAAACAAGCAAAAAGTACATCTGCGTTATTTCGGAATAATTCTTCGTTGCTTTCCCAGTTTTAAACGCATTTAATCCCATTAAAAAGACATTTTCCTCATCAGTAAACAATCATCTGACTTAATTAAAACGAATTTAGCGACGAAGCGCTACGCATTCAGAATACACACCGCGCCGTTTTACTGCATAATCAATTTCGACTCAACTTTTCGTTCTTAACCCTCCTAATAATGGGTTTGCTCTCCGTCTCTACGTCAGAAACGACTCGCCAAACAAAAAAAAAAACGGAAAAAATTCACGCAGAAACATTTTTTAATTTAACTTTAATCGCTCATTGCGGCCTGCCTTTAAATTTGTCAACGTCGAGTGGTTTACACGAACCATGTGCGCTAGATACTCGTATAAGTAGTGTAAACACTAAATTAGATGGCGGGTGGTGGGGATGCCTTTTATTTGCTCTTTATATATAATAACGACTGAACTTTTAATAACTCTTTCTATCGTACGTATTAGATAGGGGCACCTAATGAGCTAGAAACGTGGCGCCTTCTGTGCCACACTGACAGTAATGACGGTTATTTTTCGAATTTTCGGTATTACGCTAGCTGACAGTCTCGCGTTAGATATCAAGCAGCACTTTTTGGAAACAGCTGCTAGCTTCTTACGTGCATGTGCTACTCAGTATTTGCTCCTTACCTTCTTATTTAGGTGACGGGCACCTAATGAGCTAAAAACGTGGCGCCTTCTGTGCCAAAGTGACATTAATGACGGTTATTTTTCGAATTTGACGTCTAGCTTAGGCTCCCTTTTTTCGGCATTACGCTAGCGTCGGCCACAATGTGATTGGAATGTGAAGTTACCATAAGGGGATCATTACAATAAAGTTAACTGGATAAAGCCTAGATTATTGAGCAAACAGGTACAATTTCGCATTTAATTTTCTTTAAAATTAATGAAAGTAGTAATAGCTCAATGGATAAAAAGAAAAGTGTCCGTTGATCCAAGGATTAAATAGATCAAATATATCGATATTTAGTTACAAAATACAGATACATTTTTCTATAATTAACTAACCAAACTCGAGAGTTTGATGGATCAGCTAAAATAATCGATCGACGTTTTAATTTAGTTGGGACATGTTTTAATCAAGGAGCAATTTGGCCTCTAAGTACCTGCTTAGTACTCTGTATTTCTGAGATGATACGCAAAGCTCAGGAAGTGCTAGAATTCATTGGCGCCATCTTTGCTCCTGGCCATTGATTCCAGTACATATAGTACGGTGGTATATTATGGTATATGTAATATAATTTTCATGATGTTAGCTAACTCTCTCTAATGTCTTCCAAACATCCAACTGAAGCAAAAATCTGCTTCTAAAGCGCAATTTAGTTCCAAAAAAGAAGAAAAATAAGTACAATACAAAAAATACCATGAAAGGAAAAGCGTGTTGTCTAAGGACACCAGAAAGTTTCGTTTTTTCTTTTAAGCAAAATATAATTTGGTGTGGAACAGGAGCAATAGCTCCTTGAGAGGGTTGAGAACTTCTGGTCTAGGAAGGTGCTAGAGGTGGTGGAGAGATAGCAAATGGAGTTACCAAGGTCTTCTCATTCGAGGTAATATCCAATACCGATCATCCACTTGCCTCCTAGTCCTCTCATTCATCTGAAGAAGATCCATCTACAATTTTTCTTTTTTTTTGAAAGACACAATTTGGGAGAAACTTATGGCTTTGAGGAGGAAAATGGCGGGAAAAACTCCATTTTTCCTGCAAAAATTCAATAGCTTCAAGTGACTTGTGGCTTAAATGACTGTGAAGTAGCATCAGGACCTTGTCTTCAACTGAACATTGTATATGCTGTTGATAATGCTACAGGAACTGGATAAAGGTCTTCAATTTCATGTAGCCAGCTTCATTGCAATGATATAATAATTAATTCCTTTGCTTCCGAAGGAATATTATTGCTGCCAACTGAGACTGTCTCAGGTGTTCTGAAGGAAAGCTCTGGATTTCTCTTAAAGAAATCTCTGGACCAAGCGGTTCCAGCTGCTTTGTTGTTTTTGGAAAATTGTAGCTAACACAATTTTTTTTTCTGGATGATCATAAGTTATTTTGCAAATGTTCTTTTTATAGGATAAATAATCTTCCATCTCTAACTCATATTGTTTCATAGATGTCTCCAATTTTTTTGGCAAGGTTGAAGCAAATCTTCCGAAACATTTTATATGGCCAACATTAAATTGGCAACAATGTTGCTCGCCATCTAATTTGGCGTTTACAAAATAAGTATTTCTTTATATTTTCCATCATTCGCTCTTTTTTCTTCCTATTCCATCTCATTTAGACCATTCTTTCGTTCCTACATTCGCACTCGTCCTTACCAATTAGAGCGTAAAATCGGTGAAATAACTCCCGACTCGGGTCTTGTATGTATAACTAAACTAGAATGGAAAGAATTAAAAGCGAAGTCAGTTCCAGTACAACAAAAACCTAATTGGAAACGACTTGCGCTTTCTCGCATCTAACTTACTCCGTTTAATTTAAAAGCAGAAGAAAGGAATTTGATGTTGTTCGCGTCTACGAACTCCCAATTTAGCACCAACAAAACGTAACAAAAAAAAAGAAAATGAAGAAACAATCGAGACTACCAGTTTTGTTAATATTAAACTTTTATGAAATCGTTTTCGTAATTCCGACGGAATTCAATCAAAACGTTTCGGGCGTGGAGTGCGTGACCTCGCGTCTCCAAGGCGACGCAAAGTCAAACACAATCGTCTCATTTGCAGGTGGAGAGACAAAACATTGATTATTATCGAGGAGGAAACTTCATTCTGATTGGGCAGGAAACATTTTGGACATCGAACAGAAACATTGAAGCTACACTTTAACTGACGTACATACGAGGATCGTTCGTTAACTACCTGGCCTAACACAGAAATGGCACGAATCTGGAGGAATTTGTATCTCAAATGATAGTGTGCAAAGAATTTTGACCGAACTCCAAAGACTTTTCCGTCAGTGAAATCTAGATCCGTCATTACACTCCCGAAACCAAAAAGTAGACCAAACTATAGACACACAAAGGTTATCCGCCACCAAAGAAGGCAAAAACGGTTTTGTTAGCAGGAAAGGTTATGGGAACTGTATTTTGGGATTCTCATAGAATTATCTTGGTCGACTACTTAGAAAATTGGCGAAAACAATAATTTTCTGCAACAATTGAACTACAAAATCAAAGAGAAACGACCTCATTTGGCAAAAAAGAAAGTGATTTTCCATCAGGATAACGCTTATGCACCCAAGTTTGCGATTACAATGAGCAAAATCAAGAATTTTCATTTGAATTAGTGCCTCATTTCCCAAATATGGCTCCCAGCGATTATCATCTCCACATAGCTATTGAACCATCCTCGTATGTCGCTAGAAAATCAAAGGCGTTTGACTCTTTAATTCAAAAATTATACCAGCTTTGTATGTCTCGTATATCTAATACGAGTTCACAGAGACAAAAGATGAAAATTTAATATCTTTGTTCTGCTACACAGAATTTGTATAATTAATATGCACCCCATCCCCTGTTATTTTGCTGTTATGTTCTCTTAATTCTGGTAGAGAGAGAAAGAGATTTCGTTTGTTACGCTATGACGTCTGCCCCTCTACCTGTAGCAATTCTAGAAATAATTAAATCCATTTCCAGTAGTACGAAATTCGTTTGATTCGTTTGATGTTTCTGATGGAGCTGTGTTAGTGCTAATAAGGAATTGAATATAATGATCAAGGCATGCACATATCTATATCCGTATATAAGTATACAGGGTGTTTTAGAATATCGTTCGAAAATTTTAAGGGCATGTAGTACGATCGAAAATACGAATTAATATTGTTTTATGATAGTTTAATTTGACGTTTTGTGCAATTTGTATCAATTACAATGGTTGCGTATTAGAATAAGCTGAAATGCGCTATATGATGTTCATATACGGTCGTGCCAATGGGAATTCTTCATAATCACGTAGCCTCTATGCTGAAACCTTTCCTCATCGCCAACTGCCAACGGTGTTTCAGCGCCCAAGACCAACTGGTTCGTTTCAGAAACGGTCTTATGATATTGGATGGCAGAGAATTGCATGTACTCCACAGATAGAAGATCCCGAAACTATATTAGAAGCATTTCGACTCAAGTGGGTGTAAGCAGCAATCTTGTTTTGGGAACTCTTCATGAGCAAATCCTGTATCCCTACCATATTCAACGGAGGCAAGCCCTTACTCTACTACGGATTATCAAGCGAGAAAGACTTTCTGTGAGTGGTTTTTGGCGAACAGCTGCTAATCGGCCAGATTTCACTGATAACGTCCTTGTCACTGATGAAACTGGTTCTACTAAAAATGGAATATCTAATCCATCCTCGAGAGAATCCTCATCGTATCGTTGAAGCAAGACACCAGCAACGTTTCTCTCCAACCATCTGGTTAGGCATGACAGGGGACTGATTGTACTAATGCAGAGATGGAACACCACACTATACGTTAAAAACCTGTCACTGTGGAATATCAGCACTAAACGTGGAATTTTTCAAGGCGACTCTTTAAGCCCTCTCTGGTTTTGCTTAGTCCTTGCACCATTCTCCACTATGCTCAATAAAAAGAGATATGGAGTCCAGATAACACCAACCGAGAAAATGTCGCATCTGATATATATGGACAATATTAAAGTAATAGGGAAAACAGTGGCTGAAACCCATGCTTTACTAAAACAAGTCGAAACATTCACCAGCGACATCGGCATGGAATTCGGAACCGAGAAGTGCAGAATCAACGGAATGGAGAAAGGAATCTGGAAGAAACAGGAAGGGTACGTAACGGGAGGCGGAGGAGGACGTGAGAATCCAGCAATCCCACGGAGGAACTAGAAACCTATAAATACCTTGGAGTGCTGCAGGCTAGAGGGGTCCAGCATAAGCAAATTAAAGAGGCTTTGACCAACAAATACAGAGAGAGAGAGACTGAAACAGCTGCTAAAGACTGCACTCAGTTCAGGGAATCTAACTAGAGCAGTCAACGTCTATGCCATACCAACCATTGTATATTTCTTTGGGATGATATACTGGACAGCGACAAATCTGGATAACTTGGACAGGATCACCAGGACACTGTTTACTAACTTCAGAGCCCACCACCCGCACAGTAGCGTAGAACGTTTTCAATTACCGCGAAGGCTAGGAGGTAGAGGAATAGCAAGCATGAAACAGCTACATTACAAAATAAGTAACGGAATCAGTGATTACTTCTATATCAACATGGACAGCAATCCCTTATTGAAAGTGATAGTTACCAGCGACAAAAGATGTACAGTTGTAAATTTAGCCGACAGAACAGCCCATATTGGCAGCAACCAAACTATTACGAACCTGCAGGTAAACTGGAACAGGAAACACCCGAATACCCCCCTGCAGCAAGAACACATAGATATAGTTGAAGAACGGAAATATATTCCCAGAAACGGAGGGCTTCTTCATGTCGATCCAGGACCACGTAGTACCCACACGTAATTACAGAAAATACATCATCGGAAACCCTCCAGATTCAAGACGATAAATACCGGATGTGTGGTTCAACGCCTCAAAACTTAGAGCACATTATCAGCTCATGCACCACAATGGCGGCAAAGGATTACATCGAAAGACATAATGCCGTGACCAAAATAGTTCACAACTGGCTTGCCTACAACATCCGATACGCCCACGATCGTACCCCCTATTACTACTATACACCTCACCAGATATGTGGAACGCCAGACCATTTGCTATACTGGGACAGAACAGTTCAGACCGACCACCACATCGCTAACACTAAACCTGATATAATGCTGGTGGAAAAGAGAAATAAGATCTGTACGATAGTCGATATAGCTGTCCCAGCAAGTGTGAACATCCAGCAGAAGCACAAAGAAAAGGTCACAAAATACATGCCACTAGCAGCCGAGCTGAGGCAGATACGGGATATTGAGAGTGTGCGTATTGTCCCTGTGGTCCTCGGTGCCATGGGAGGGATACCGAAAACACTGCTGGAAAACCTAAGGACTTTGGAAATACCAACTTCCACCTACATGGAGATGCAGAAAGCGGTAATCCTGACGACAGCGAACATGGTCCGGAAGGTCCTCAACTTGAAGTGAGCCTGAGGAAGACTTTACCTTTTTGTTAAGGTCGTATATGTTGTATTTACTTATTGTTTTGGAATAAAGATTTGTTGAACAATACTAATAATATTTTATTTGTAATAGAACAGCAATTGTTAGTATCTATTGTCAAAAACACAATAAAAAAGCATTGTACTAATTTAAAAGTACCGCCATCGCCGTTGTTTACAAATTTAGTACTAGCAGATAACCATCAGGTGGCGCTGCGTCACTCAATGATATGTTCCTTGGTCAGCAGTTGTGGTTGTCAGTGGTTGTTAAGATTGCATGCGCATATTAGGCTCAGGTACAATAGGTATTAATATTGACCATTTTAAGATAAAATAAAAAACTGTTCAATGCCTAAATTAGGTAAGACACTTTTTTGTTTCCTTTTTTAGAAATGATTTTTTTAAACTACTACTTTTCTCCGCAGTTTTCCCAAATTCGAACTGTATGTTCGACGTTCCGGCTGAAGGGTCTTGGGAAAGATCAGAAAGACGACATTTTCCAGATATTCACAACCGCAGTACCCTAACTTTAAAACAGTCACCATCATCTATGAGAAAAAACAGGATTTTAATGATAGATAGTACACGTAGAAGTGAGAAACGTCATTATGACTTCCACACAGGACATTCTTATTTGGCGGATTATTATTAGAGAGAATTCGGAATTTAATTGTGTATGCAGCATATATTGTAGATGTATGGTAGTTGGAAAATTAAATTGTAGCGAAATTCTTGTTTATTTTTTTTAATAAGTATGAATTAATTTTAATTTTGATAGTAACGAGTCATCTATCGGACAAACAGTAAATTACATTGCACAAACTATGATGATGGCGCTTACGCTGGCACCTGTCAGTATTTGTCAACCTAGCTCTTAGACCCTTCAAAAATTCAATTCAATTTCGCAAATAATTGACGGAATTGATATTACGTTAGAATCGTTTGTAGTGATGCTATTGTTAATTAGTTCTAACTAGTTACCGTACATTTAACTGGCTCTATAAATGTAAACAATTTTCTGTTGCAATATGAATAAAGGGAAGAAAATAACATTCGGGAAAATTAGTGCAAATTTTTCAGAAAAAGCTACAGTTGTGGAAGCGACCGGCGCTTTTGGAACTTTTTGTTTGGATGCACAAACATCAGTTCAAATCGAAGCTCTAGAAGATGATGTCGAACATCATAATATGCAAGAGATCAGGGGTATCACACAATTTGGCAAGAAAGCAAAATCCTTTAATATAAAAGCAATAAAGCTATGACGGCTTTGTGCGTAGATCCTAGTGGTACAAGATTAGCTTCAGGTTAAATCCAATAAAACAATATATCAATACATAACGTTTGTAGTCTTGTAGGTTCCGTGGATTATGATGTATGCTTTTGGGATTTTGCTGGAGTGGACAGCGGAATGCGTAGCTTCAGAACATTACAACCATGTGATAATCACCCAATCAGAGGACTGCATTATTCTGCAACTGGCGATCTTATGCTGGTTGTATCAGGAGCTGCACAAGCCAAAGTTCTAGACCGTGATGGTTTTGAACAATTGAAAACAGTGAAAGGTGACATGTACATCAGTGATCAAGCCAAAACTAAAGGCCATACGACCGGATTGTTAGCTGGTGCATGGAGTTAGTAGAGAAGAATTTTTAACAGTTGCTAGTGATGGGACAGGCAGATTATGGGATTTGTTGAATGTGATCCAAATCATAAAGCGTTAGTTAAGTGTAGAGCGCAAGATGGTTTAATCAATAGTCCCTAAGTGCAGAGGCCTTGCTTCATGAGTTGATTTAAATCCTTTAGGTTTTGAGACGCATCTCTAATTTTAGACGTAACCCAATTAGTCCTTGTAATGCTATGCCGTTGTTTCTTCAGCGGAAACGCTTTATTGAAGTAATAATTGAATGTTTTGCTAAACACACCCCGTAATTTTCGTCTACTGTCAAGTTTTCTAATAACCTATACCAATGCTCCTGTTTCAAATCGATCAAAAAACTACCTGTATCTCTAAAAACTCGTCTCGATAAACGATCTTCCAGAGTTGCGCCAACGAAGAGAACGCTGTTTCTATGGTTATATTTTTAGAATTTTAGTTTTCAAACAGTGATTTGGAACGGGATATCATATTCGCACTGCTGATTGCTAGTGGATTACCTCTGGCTTTGTCCTGATCTTCATGAAGAACCTCTACAACTTGGACATCATTAATTCTTGGTCTTCCTGATCTTGATAGGTGATGAAATTCCTGTACGCTGTCATTTGACTTAAACGCAGAATTTATTCACAACACTCTGCGTTGCTTTTAAGATCGCCTTGGTTATTGCCTTGAAAGACAAGGAGGACACTTCGAAAATTTATTATAAACTTAAATTCCATCTTGTTCATTGTTATTTTGTTTTAGTTTATTGTTAACATTTTGCGCTTTCTTTATTAAAAACATAACCTAGTTTTTCGCGCGCTACTAAACGGGCACTACTAGACATGAGGTGGGGAT
>SMLS01067029.1:0-18057 GCA_004785975.1 Popillia japonica
GACGTGTTAAAATATTAATTTTTATACCTACAGCGACGAAAAGCTATAATATTTTCATACCTTATTCTCATCTGAATCTATACTAGATCGTGTACCACTCTTTGGAGTGCTAGCTGTAGTTTTGGACGTAACTGAAGATTCGCTGTGAATAAAAATAAATTAATATAAAATCTAATAAATGGCGAATAAAAAAATACCCATGCCCAGTCATAGTGGATGACGAGAAGTTCGCACACGTTTCTCTGTTGCAACTTAAAGTTTTTCCGCTGCAATATGAACAAAATTATAATATTTTTGGTCATCGATCTTTATCGCAATAAAAAAATGTTATTAAACGTTACCTCATAGTAGAACATTTTGTTTTCGAAGACATAGAAGATAAACATTTAGTCTTTGATGTGGCAGTTGAGGGCGTCTTACTCCTGCCATCCTCCAATAATTTTATTTGATCATCTAGAATAGACGCACGATTAATCAATTAAATTATCAATAATAAACCAAAAAATTTACCCTTTTTCATCCTTGCCGAACGTATACGACAACAAACGAAACAAGCACCTAACACGAACCATATAATAATGGTAGTTAACGCTGCCAACATCACGAGATTCGATTTACTTTTCTTAACTTGAAGATCTTGCTGCAAAAAACTTAGCATAACATAAAATTCAAATTCAAACAGCGTTGTACCGTAATTTTCGGGTTTTTATCACTATAAGTCACCATACTCTTCTCCCCAAACTCCTCCTCTTCTAAACCCTGCCCGTTCATGTCGGGCTCCTTTTCCTCAACTTCCGGCATTATATTGTAACTCCCAATAACTTTTCCATTCTTAATAAAACCTTAAAGCCGCAATTAAATCATTCAAAATCGAGTTATTTATCACGATCGTGTTACCTTCAGCCTTCATCGTTTCCACAATTCGCAAAACTCCGCCGAAAGCTGCGTAAAACCTCTCGTCGCAGAAATGCGGCACCACTTTACTCATGATGAACGAAAAGAGATTAGTGTTAAACTCCTGAATACTAATCGGGTTTACATCTTTGGCCGTCAGACATTTAGTCGAAGCTATGTAGAATTTGACGAGGACGTAGGCGGAGCCTTTAGATTCGACGTTTCTCAAGGAGTAGGTCTTGAATGGTATCGCTACCGCGGATGGTCTCGTTTTGGAATCGAAATACGGCATGGCTATTTGCAGCGTCCTCGGTGCCCGTTTTGAAGTACCAAGTTCTCTATAAATTAATCCTTTGCATCTGTCGGTGATTTGTTGCGTTTGCATCTGGATCGGTTGTGCCACAACCTTTCTACCAATATCCTGCGGTGCTTTAGACCAGCCAGCACCATTTGTTCTCAGATAATTTTTTAATTCGTCATACAATTGATGGACTCGAATTACATTATTGTAATTGACATTTCCAGCGTAATAAGCATATTTCGCCAGCGGTAAGAAGAAGTGTTTCATATATCCTCCTATAGGCAACAGTACATAATGTGTTATTGTTCAAATTTTATATAGATATATACCTAGCGTATCAGTTAAGGCCATCAGCATGATATGCTTAATCTTCCCGGTGGTGTTCTTCCTCACCACCTCCAAAATTAATCTGAAATATTCTATGACATCGTTAATAATTTGCTCGTCGTTCACATTTATCGACTTTCTTTCTGGCAGAATCCCCTCGAATACCATTCTGGCAGTTAGTAATGCTAAAGTATCGGCCGACCAGCAGTCTTTATTAGCGTCTGAAGGTGCAAATAGGACGGTTCCAATATTTGAACCTTTTTCGCCAAATACAGCTTCATAAAATAAAAATCCGGTGAAAAGGACGATAAGGAATTTGACCAGAAAACCCATCTGATGTTGTGCTGATTGGTTGAAGAGGATATTGTCAAATTTGACATTTGGTACAGTTCATGACAGATCACTCATGACTGACTTTTTGCAGGTAGATCATCATCAATCGAATACTCAATAAGCGATTGTATTAAGAGTTGCATATTCCGCAGTAGCGCAACATTTTATTAGGAAAGGACACCATATCGGGTAAGAAAGATTCAAATTAATTCCTAATTTGAGGAAAAATAAAAGAAATATCGTAATATCGTTTATTAATTTAAAAATACGTTATACTTAACAAAATTTTATATTCCTAAAAAGTTACTAATAGTAAATAGACTTATAAAAATTATAAAATAATAGGCAATCTAAAAATAAGTTAAATTTTAAGCGGCAAATAAATCATTAAGTTAAATATTTCAGTCCGTTATATATACATAAGTATGTATTTTAAATTAATTTCTATAATACATTTTATTTCGTTTATATTTCCAATAATAGAAAATAAAACAGGATGGATTTTTATGGAGTCCCACATTACTTTTTCAAAAACTAAATGCCCGATATGTTCTTGATTAATCAACCAATCTGAACCGTCCCATATCATGCCATTTAGGAAAACCTAAACTACAAAATTAATAATCATATTAACACAGCATCCTAATTAATACTGTTCCTATCGAAAATGCAATAACTCCGAATTGAAATATTTAACTTCGGATTCAATAAAAATTTCTTTTCATTTTGTTTCTTTTTTTTTAAGCCAATAGTAACTGTTTAATTTCATTACTTTCCGCTGATTCGATGTAATTTTTACCATCGGGGGCTACGCCATCTTTAACAGCACCCTACAAAATATCGTATTTACTAATTTTTAGTTAAATTCAAAAAACGCAGAATAATTACATTTTCTAGTAATAATCTAACGCACTCTTTGTGACCTTCCCAAATAGCTGCTAACAGTGCTGTAATACCATGTTTATCTTTCGCCTATAATAAAAAAACAAAAAATTCACATTACGCAACATCATAAAAATTAGACGTCTTGATAAACTCTCAAATGCTAAGACGCGATAATTCGAGGGTTACGACCTCTGATGAATAATCGCTTATCACTTACATTTACGTCTGCACCTGCCCTTATTAAATACTCTATTACATCAACTTGTCCATAATCTGCGGCGTACAATATTGGCGGACGACCATCTATATCTGTATTAATATCGACGGACTAAAACGAATACATTAAATTAGAATTTATTTGTATAAAGGGGATAGTTATGAATCATCATATTAACCCTCCAATTTGAGGTTATATGCCGATTAGATACGGTATTACCTTCTTCTCAATGATATCCTTGACTTGTTCTAGATCTCCGTTTTTTATTCCCCAAACTAAACTGCTCATTTTATCACAAAGTCTTATTTAAATAAAAATATTAGGAGATCGTTTGACAGATGTCAATTCTAATCTATTTTTTTTATCCCAGACTGCGGCAAATTTTCCTTGAAACTATTCAAGATGGACAACTCTCCGAAAATGGAATTAATAATTGGGAGGAGGGGTATTATTAAAACAGCGTTACTAATTAAAGCCGTAAAACTAATTTATTTTGTATGCGCATAATTAGCCGGTTATTCCACAAAATGAATGCAATTCCTAAATTAATTTTAAATTGAATATAGTGATTTTTGCCTGGGGAACTTGTAGGTTGTCGAACATGTGTGGCTGACTTAACTATTGTAAGAATCAAACAAAACATAACCTATATTTTATTTGGTATTCTCCCGGTATTATTTTACTTAATTTTGTGCCATTTATCGTGGAGAAATGGCTACTGATTTGGATTCCTTCGTTAATCGTATCCTTTTTTTACATATATAACAATAAATGAAATAAATGATATATATTGACTTCAATTTAATTTAATCTCACAGATACTGTGTCTATTATTACATCGGATGGGAGAAATTTTATTGTAAGTTATAAAATAGGATAGTTATAATAATTTTATTTAAAATTAAATTGCTTTTAAGGGTACTTTGAAGGGTTTCGATCAAACAATAAACATAATCCTAGACGAGTCACACGAACGAGTGTATTCCACAACAACGGGGGTCGAACAAGTGATGTTAGGCTTGCATATTATTCGAGGGGATAATGTGTAAGTGTTATTTATAAGGAAGTATTATATCGGTAAGTATATTTTATTTACGATTTTACAGAGCTATCGTAGGACTTGTCGACGAGGATTTAGATAACCGATTGAATTTATCGAGTATAAAAGCTGAACCGTTAAATCCAGTGCTCCACTAATCTTAAGATTTATTAGTAATTTAAGGGAATATTGTGTTTGTAAAGTTTGAGTGAAAGGATAATATAAATTGATAAATATAAAATTACTTTTTTCATTTACTCCAATTATAATTGACAAAAAACGGGATTATTCTCTTTAAATATTAAATCTATACGGATTATAAACTTTTTATCTAGTTGTTCGCGGAATCGCGGTTTTACTATATATACATGCCGTTATTACGGCATTCTAGATGTATAAGTCCGTCCAAGTAAAACAATCGGAACTGTCAATTACAATTATTAAAAGTCCCGGTAAAAGGGGTTCAGTTAATAGGAAAATTGGACTGGTATAATAGCTTGATTCTATATTGCGCCCAAAGGCTAATGAGAGTAAACAACATATCTACGATTGTTGACAATGTATGTAGTAGAGATCGCAAACGTTACTATTAAGAATAAAGAAATGAATTGTTAAATACTAAGTTTTAATTGTAACGATAAAATTGTTCAGAAATGTTAAATAAATATCCTGTTTGTATATGTAGAATGTTTTAAAAAAATATATAAATTTCTTGAAATTCAGTGCTTGTAGATTTTGTTATCGCTTCGAAAGCAAGCTAATGTTAAAGTTTAAACATTCTTTTGATAATTTGTTACAAAGTTCATCGCTATTTACAATAATTCGTGTATTTGCTTTAGATTACAAACGGAGCCTGTACGAATGAAATATTCTTTTATAGTTCAAAATGAAAAATGATGTATTAAGATATTTTTAAATAATTATCATTTTCAATCATTTTTTCCCCCAAATTCGCATTTTAGGGATTTTTACATTTCCTCAATTTATGTCACCATTCTAACTTTACACTAACAAAAAAAGATTCTGTGTAAAAATTTATTAATCGCAACTATTGTAAAAATTAGCTTCAATTCGTGATTATATAACATTTTATCAGTGTTTTATAAAACCAAAGGTTATGTGATATACGATGTTTGCAACGACATCGCGAAATTTGATTTTAGCAAGTAATGTCTGAGTTTAATAGCTTTACGTATGCTTAATTGCAGTGGGTGGCTGTTTCTTGAGAATCCCTATAATTGTCTGTAATATATCAGGAGGAATGTAAACGGGATATCAAGCATTTTTTCTCGTCGTATATACATTTAGAGGTAGTACCGCCCAAAGATTCTCGTTAGGATTTAGATCAGGACTTAATGATGGCTATTTCAAAAGTTTAATCCCATGATTTAAAAAAAATGTTTTAGTTGAAGCTGCCGTATGTACGGGTGCGTTATCTTGTTGGAATATGATATCACCGTCTGTGGATATGGTGATCAAAGCTAGAAGGTGTTCCTCTAAAATATCTTGGTATTTTTGGGCATTCATTCGCACAAGCTATCTCACTTTTGGCACCCTTCTTAAATGCCGCCCATACTATAATACCATCACCTCCCAAAGTATGACGCGACAAAACTTTTCTCCCCTTTCTTAGATCGTGCAGGTAATAATTGAATCCGTCAGGCCCATTTAAATTAAATTTCTTTTCATTACTGGAAATGGCGTGGTCAAACAATTTTCCGCAATGAACATAGGTTTTTTGCAAAAAGTTATGTTTTTTGCATTTTGACGCATTTATGGCGACCCGCTGCTGTAATCGATTTCCTAGTCGAAGACTAGGATCATATCTTAGATTTATTCTTATAACAATTTGCGAAAAAGAAGTTCGTGTTGATGAAATTTCTCGCAAAACTGCGCGCTTGGTTTTATCAGAGAATAGTCTTTGTGATCATGTGACATTTTTTCGTGTAGTATTCATCACCCTTTCGTAGAAAGGTATCCACGATATTTGCGAACAATTTAGTCTGCGGCCAATTTCAATTTGTGCCATTCCACTATTTCTTAAATCGATGATACGCTGCCTCTCAAAAATAGACAATTCTTTTCCACACGGCATAATAGACAACTTAAAAATGATTTTGTTCTAATACAAATAAAACTGACTGATCAAAAGCAATTTTTCGTTGTGCATGTCTGAATTCAAACTGCATACAGTGAAGCAAACAACGAATTACCTATACTATTCTGAGAGATTTGGTGAGACAGTGTTCTGTGATTTGTTATTGCAGTTCATATGCCCACCTGTATATATGTATGTAGATAATTCTTAGAAACAAATCTGCAATATAATATTCTAATCAGTATTAAGTTATTGAAATATTTTCGTAAATGAAGACAAACGCTCTTTGTACAATCTAATTTTGAATATGCTAAAAATAATTTGAAGCTTACAGTGATAGAAAAAATATAATTGATATCTTATATCTATGTTACATTGTATATATTATTTATATTCAATATTGAAATTAACTTTTCTTATATACTTATGTGCTTTTATAAGATATAATAATACATACTTTTGTATAGTCTCCGTAATCATATAAACAATGTATACATTTCATTAATACATTATTTGTGCAATTAGAGCACTAATTAATATTTCAACTGATTTAATTAATAATAATTGCGTTTGGATAATGACAATCTTACTCATACATTTATATATTCGGACGAAAAACAAGATGATAAATAGGAGAGTAATGTGTTTACTTCAAACGAGATTTTCGGTGGTCAGTATCGTCCGTATCTACCAAATCGTTTGTTTAATACAGACGAATTCAAAGAATATCTAACAAAATAAGATATTAGATCAGGAATTAATTCTCTCTTCTTTAACTTGATTAAATATTTGACTTGTGATGTACATATTAGACTAATTTCACTTTATGTACTATTGAGATCATATTAAACGACCCCACACGTAATAAGGTGAACAATACAATTAATTCTAATTTAAATTGTTTTATAATCTAAATGCAATTCATTCATATATTTCATCGCACATATAGAAATATCCTTCGCTAATGTCAAGATCAACAACTTAACAGACTCTAAGATCGAGTATATTAGGTCATGTTAAATATCATATTAAACGGCCCAAAAGGGTGACTATTATTTAGGTAAATATAGCTCAGATTTCACTCTGAATGGTGGAGTCAATACATCTTACTCGAAACTGGAGAATCTGATTTGCAGAAAATCCACAATAAATCGTTCAAAAAGGTGTTGTCATGACAAGAGAGTCATTTGATTTTATCATTGATCCGTATTCTGCGAGTAAATGCAGAATGGAGAAGCCTATATTTGTATGTATAACTGTAAACGATGAACGATACTTATGCAAATATTAAGGGATTATGTTATTCCACGACTGTAAAAGGAGCATCACGGAATTGAAAACATCATTTTTATGCAGGATGGAGCACCACTACATTTTCCGACAAGTCAAAGAATTGTTAAACATCATTAACAATTAGATTTCGTTTATTTAATCATAATTTAATCTAATTCTGAATCAAAAAAGAAACAGGTAGGTAATATAGGAAATCATATTTTTACATCTCAAGGTTACACATTTTTTTTCTTCACATTTTTCTTTGTACTGCAGTAACCTCTGGAATGGAAAATACACATAAACCTACAATGGTCCAAACTTCTGCAGAATCAGCGTGAATCAAAGCTTATCAGTCACACTTTAGGAGGGGATAGTTATAAATGCTACCACTTGACTTCAGCTTTCAGTTTTGTTGCAAGCATGGCCGCCCTTCCGCAAGTGGGGCTAGCTTTGTTACTGGTGGTGACGTTGGCTGCAGGAGAAGGTAGGATAATTTATAATTATTTTTTTTTATTTAAATAAATTGTTTTAAAAAAATCGATTAATTTTTTTGCCCTAAATATATATTGAATAAATTATAATGACAATATTTACAGTAGAAATTGACCCTGAAATTAGATAAATTAATTTTAAATCGTACATAACACTATTGTTGAAAAGTATAATAAGTGGGTATCTACCGAAGTAATTACCATTGTGCGATTTCCGCGAATTTTTTTTTTTTATAATAAAAGACTATTTATTACATATTATACATACAGTTTGTTGCCAAAGTTTTGGTACAATTAACAGATATATAATTTATGTGATACCTGGAATATATATGTTGGTTATATTTATAAATAAACGAGCATAGGTCAACCCTGATTATGGATATTTGCAGATGTTTCTTATCAATATTTAAAAAAGAAAGAAAGAAATGTATTTATAACATGTATCAACAATTTTGTTTACTGTTAAATCTTTTTTTTTCTTTTCGATATAAGATATCTGTTACTATGTGTTCAACTAAGAGGGAGTTCAACATTGTTTTCGTTGACTGTTTTCATGGTTACAATATCTTCAACTCTTAATAGCTTTAGATAAAGTTATCAATATTTTTGGAAGACATATTATAAACGGTGATTCACCCTTTTCAAATGTTTATGTAATTATATTATATAATTGGAAGTTCGAATTAACGGCGTTCGACTGTATATTGATATAATTTTGAACCCAACTTAAGAAACAGTGATTTATAATTATCTACATACATTAAATCGTAATAAATACGCGAACAAAGCAAATTCAATTGCAGCTAGTTTAGGCGATGAATATTACACGTACTAGATCTGTACAAGTGCACTTTGGAGCTTTAACTTTTTAGAGTTAACACCGCTGAAACAATGAATCATGCTACCATTAACAAATTCTCATCGTAGTTTATCGCGTTGTAAATTAATCTCTAAGCTTTTATCCCATTAAAGGCAATAGAATAATGACTGGATTGTCTAGAATCTTATATGTATAGCGACTACGAAAAATCTTTCGTGCGTCTGTCAAAATGAGAGCCGTTTTTACTTTTAATTTTATTCTCTTGGATTGTGCTTAAAACAGAATTTTAGGAATCTTATGAATTAAAAAAAAATATTTAATAGGATTTAGATCAGGCCTTAATGCCGGCTATTTCAAAAGTTTAATCTTCAAAAAATGTTTTTGTTGAAGCTGGTGGTTTTTGCTAAAAGTGACGATGTCTGAGTTTGATAACGTTACGAATTTCTTGAGATTCCCTATAATTTTCTGTAATATATCGGGAGGAATGTAAACGGGATATAAAGCATTCTTTCTCGTCGTATACATTTCGAGATACTACCGTCTAAAGATTCTCGTTAGGATTCAGATCAGGACTTAATCCTGGCGATTTCAAAAGTTTAATCCCATGATTTTCAAAAAAAATGTTTTAGTTGAAGCTGCCGTATATACGGGTGCGTCTTCTCGTTGGAATATGATGCCACCGTCTGTGGATATGGTGATCGAAGCTAGAAGGTGTTCCTCTAAAATATCTTGGTATTTGTGAGCATTCATTCGCAAAAGCTATCTCACTTTTGGCACTCTTCTTAAATGCCGCCCATACCATAATACCACCACCTCCCAAAGTATGACGAGACAAAACTTTTCTCCCCTTTCTTAGATCGTGCCAGTAGTAATTGAATCCGTCAGGCCCATTTAAATTAAATTTCTTTTCATTACTAAAAATTACGTGGTCAACCAATTCTCCGCAATAAACATACTTTTTTTGCAAAAAGTTATGTTTTTTTTGCATTTTGACGCATTTATGGCGACCCGCTGCTGTAATCGATTTCCTAGTCGAAGACTAGGATCACATTTTAGATTCATTCTTATAACAATTTGCGAAAAAGACGTTCCTGTTGATGAAATTTCTCGCAAAACCGCTCGCTTGGTTTTATCAGAGAATGGTCTTTCCGATCGACGTTTTTTCGCGTAATTTTCAACGCCCTTTCGTAGAAACGTACCCACGATATTTTGCGAACAATTTAGTCTGCGGAAAAATTTCAATTTGTGTCATTCCACTATTTCTTAAATCGATGATACGCTGCCTCTCAAGAATAGACAATTCTTTTCGACACGGCATAATAGACAACTTAAAAATGATTTTGTTCTAGTACAAATAAAACTGACTGATCAAAAGCAATTTTTCGTTGTGCATCTCTGAATTCAAACTGCATACAGTGAAGCAAACAACGAATAACCTATACTATTCTAAGAGATTGGTGAGACAGTGTTCTGTGATTTGTTATTGCAGTTCATATGCCCACCTGCATATATGTATGTAGATAATTCTTAGAAACGAATTTGTAATATAATATTCTAATCAGTATTAACTTATTGAAATATTTTCGTAATTGAAGACAAACGCTCTTTGTACAATCTAATTTTGAATGTGCTAAAAATAATTTGAAGGTTACAGTGATAGAAAAAATATTATTGATATCATATCTCTATGTTACATTGTATATATTATTTATATCTAATATTGAAATTAACTTTTCTTATATACTTATGTGCTTTTCTAAGATGTAATACATACTTTTGTATAGTCTCCGAAATCATCTAAATAATCGATACAATACATTAATACATTATTTGTGCAATTAGAGCACTAATTAATATCATAACTGATTTAATTAATACTAATTGTGTTTGGATAATGACAATATTACTCATACATTTATATATTCGGACGAAAAACAAGATGATAAATAGGAGAGTAAATAATGTGTTTACTTCAAACGAGGTTTTCGGTGGTCAGTATCGTCTCTATCTACCAAATTGATTGTTTAATACAGACGAATTCAAAGAATATCTAACAAAATGAGATATTTAGATCAGGAATTAATTCCCTCTTCTTTAACTTGATTAAATATTTGACTTGTGATGTACATATTAAACTATTTCACTTTATGTACTATTGAGATCATATTAAACCACCCCACACGTAATAAGGTGAACAATACAATTAATTCTAATTTAAATTGTTTTATAATCTAAATGCAATTCATTCATATATTTCATAGCACATATAGAAATATCCTTGGCTAATGTCAAGATCAACAACTTAACAGACTCTAAGATCGAGTATATTAGGTCATGTAAGCTTTATCTCCATTCTGTGTAATAGATTTTGATAAACAATGATTATAAATTATCGCATTTATTTTTAATTTATTCAAAACGCCGTAATCGCTGTACAACACACTAAAACGCCTATAGAATTGCGATATCCAAGTCCAAGTTCAAGTAAACTTGACGATATTAAAAATTATTAAGATATTTTTATAAAGGTCATCGCGGGTCATTTGTCTAGAGAGCTCAACACTTGCTATTTGTTTTCAACGCCTTATCGGGATTAAATGTACTTCACATTGAATCTAAACATAAGTTTGTCGTCGCTTACGGAAAACTACATAATAGTAAATGGAATATTACGTTACATCCAAATTAGGCGATCAATAAGAATTTAAGTATAAACAGAGTTTGTGTCAATACCGAGAAAAATGGGTCATGGGTCAATGTGTAGTTTATTAAACATTGCAATGAATAATATTCTTTGAATAAAAATAATTAAATTGCATGCAATATTTTCTTAGGAATATTTGAAACATGCCGCGACCTAATTTGGATTGATTCTATATATGGGTGTATTGTATTACAAAATGAATTAGTGCACCTGATTATACAAACAAAGACGGAACAGTATATGGTACTCTTGATACTCTTGCTAAACATTCTGATTTTCTTACTTGCTTTCTTACTACTTACTCAAATCGCTGACATAATTTTTATATAATCGTTGCTCTTCTACCTACTTTTTGCTAAACATTTTCTTGTCTTTCGGTGTAGGGTTATTAACAATTCCCAAATATTCCAAGTTTTAAAGTAAAAGCAGAAAAGGTCCTAACACAGATCCTTGCGAAACTCATTAATACACACTCTTAATATTATTGTTTCTTTTTGTTGCAGAAAAATGTCGAACTGGTTGTCATGGAGGTGAGTTTTGAAATTGTTGTTTGTTTTCAAGTTCAAAATTTAATAATCCGCATTTTTTTCCTCAATAGTAACACCAAACGTATTCAAATTCGCCGAGGGCACCACTTACAAATACGACCTCGACGGTAAAGTAGACCTAACTTTATCGAGCGCTGAAGGTCAACACAGTACGACTAAACTAAAGGCGACGGTACTCCTGACGCAGCAAGGACAATGCAATCAAGTATTAAGGCTACAAAACGTGCAGGTTCTCAATCCAGAATCTAAGGTAAGACAATTGTGTTGATGCTTACTACCACGATGCAATATTTTTAAAAATTTTTAGAAATACACCAACATCGAGGATATAGAAAAACCAATCGTTCTAAACTTCCACGATGGTCACGTCGAAGATATCATCTGCACGCAACCATCAGATTCGCAAAACTCCCTCAATATCAAGAGGGCGGTTGCGTCTATGTTCCAGGTAAGATCAAGATTCAAATTAATCAAAAAAAAAATAGTCCAAATTTAATTCGTAATTCATTTTAGGCTGCCTCGAATCATCACAGCTACCACGGTAATGAAATCGACGTTTTCGGCAATTGCCCCACGCAATTCTCGCAGAAGACGCAAGGCGATACGCACGTCATCACTAAGACGCGCAACCTGAACAAATGCGCCCACCGGGAGTCTTTGCGTCAGGACTTTATGACCACCACCTTCGATCCCAACAGCGAAATTAAATCGAATCCTTTCTTGCAAGGGGAATATCGCGCCGAATTGAAACTTAAAAATGGAATCCCGCAGGTTATTACAGTCGATGAAGATTATCTTTACGTGCCTTTCTCTAACGGCGATAAGGGAGCCAAAGCTAACGTACACACTCAACTTAAATATGTTGGGACCGCTAAAGATAATGCTAAAGTGCAGTGTACGGTTCCTAGAAGTATTCTCTTCGAAGATCCTCATCCGGTATCGGCGGACAAGAGCTGCGTCGGACCAATTTTAAAATCGATCAAGGAGACCGCTAATGCTATTACCGTCAATGTTAAAGAAGATACAGCTAGCAGATTCAATTATCTCAGGAAATTGATGAGGAGTGCGACTAAAAAGGATTTGACGGCCGTTTACAGCCAAGTTAGAGCCGGCGCTGGGTTTACAAGCAAAGATGTTGGAATTAGGGTGTTCTTGGATGCCTTATTCCGAACTAGGACTGGAGAAGCGGTTGAGGTCGCTATAGAAATCTACAAGAGCAATGGTATGAGTCAAATCGATTCGAAAATATTTTTCGCCAGTTTGAACTTTGTCGAACATGTGACTGAAGGAGCCTTGAGTGCAGCTGCGGTGAGTATTCAAAAATTCTGTTTCGAAAAGATCGAATTAAATGTTTTTAATTTTGTTAATCTTAGAATCTGATATCAGCTTCCCCGGTACCAAGAGAGGGTTACTTAGGAATAGGCGCTTTAGCGCGCAAATACTGCCGGCAACATTCTTGCGACAATGTTAAAGCGTTAAACAACCTCCTATCAGCTCTACAATCGAAATTAGTCAGTCGTCCAACTAATCGCGATAGCGAAAATAATGTATTATCAGTATTGAAAGCAGTCCGCAATGCAGGCCACGTCAGTAATCCGCTAGCTGGGAAAGTCATTGAAATCGCTCAGGACAAACAAGCACCCGCCAGATTGCGAGTAGGAGCTTTGGAAGCTTACCTAGCCGCCCCCTGCAACGACAGATACAGAGACAGCGCGATCGCAATATTAAAAGACGTCCAATTAGATGCCGAAATCAGAGTTAAAGCTTATTTGGCGTTGGCGGAATGTCCGAACGGAAAAGTCGCAACTGCCGTTAAGAATTTGATCGATAACGAACCCAGTATTCAAGTCGGCGGATTCATTGTCTCACATTTAGCCACCCTGAGATCGTCGACCAACCGGGATAAATTGCAAGCCAAAGCGCAATTGGGCGGAATCAAAACGACGAAACGATATCCATTGGATTTCCGCCAATATTCCTTCAACGGCGAATATTCGACTTACTCAAGCTTAGGTTTCGCCGAATCCATCGAAGGCAACATAATCTATTCCCAATCGTCTTTCCTGCCGAGATCAATTTCCGCAAATCTGACGGTGGAATGGTTCGGGAATAATATTAATGTTTTGGAGGTTAACGCCAGGCAAGAAAATTTGGACGCGCTATTGGCATCGTATTTCGGACCGAATGGGGAATTCACCAGCGAGAGGACCGAGGAGACTATCAAGAGTGGGTCTGCGAAAGTCGCGGGCGTAGCCGATAAAATTGGAACCAAACTCAGATCGTATAATAAACGTAAGTTGTGTTTTTCTTGAATTCAACCTAAATTAATTAATTATTAATTAATATTCATACTTTGCGTGCAGATAAACGGGAAGTTAGCAAAGCTCAACTGGAGAACTTTTCCAAACAACTAACCGACAAACAGAATCCTCTCAACAAGGACCTCGATTTAGATCTGAGCATCAGATTATTTGGAGCGGAATTAGTGTTTTACAGCTTATATGAAGATATAAAGGAGTATGATGTGGATCATGTGGTACAATCAGTTGTTGATGCCATAGATGAGACTGAAACTACGTTTGATAATTTCGATGTAAGTAACGGCATGTAAAGGTTATAGCACTTAAGATGCCTCAGACCGTAGCTAAAATTGTGCTTAATTCCCTATCCCCTTAAAATATTTTTGGTCATCAATAGCGTACCGAATCAAACATATCAATAAAAGAAGGATAAAAATATGATTTCTATCAGCTAACAAAGTCAATAAATGCACATGCTATTTTGCTGGACAATTGTGTACTGTATGCTATCATTGTCTAACGGCAGGCACCCATCATTGTTCTTTACCTTTGTCTAACTATTAGAAAATGCTATCGTCACATCGATTTTTCAGTTTCACTTAATTCAACGAAGCCTTTATTCCGTACTACTGCGAGATGAAAGGGACGAATCGCTAGACATACGTAATTCACTTGAAGTGAAACCGGTGTTCAATTCACTACGTTCTGTTCTTAATAAAATATCGCAGAGTATTAGAATTCTCTAGTTTTAAAACGGATATAAAATCTTGATTGCGGTCAGTAATTATTATTAAAACTAGAAATGCAACAAAATTATCTAAAGACAAAAAAATCGTTGATATATATGATTATATTTACAATTTCATGAACAAAATAAAATAATAATTAATTTTCTTCTTTAATTTAATAAAATTCGGGCGTAAATCAAATTTTATAAATAATTTTTAAATTTTCAATATCTGTTCTAAAATTGACCATGTTGTTTTCTTTTTTGATATGTGTCAGTTCGTCAAATTAATCTTTTTTCTAATTATTTTCTTTTTTTTTAATTTTTTCAAAATCAACGTTATGTCGTCTTTCTTTAGAGTGCTTAAACAAAGCACTACTTGACGTAGCCGCCGACGAATCGGGTCGGGATTTTCGTAAAAAAACGTGATCGGGATGCCAAGCTAGACGTCAAATTCGAAAAACAACGGTCATTAGTGTCAGATCGGAACAGAAGGCGCCACGATTCTAGCTCATTAGGTGCCCCTATCTAAAACGTGCGATAGAAAGAGTTAACCGTTCGGTTTTTATCATATATAATGGAGTATTATACGCCCGAGGAAAAACTATTTATGGTAAAACAGTACTACGCTCGCAATTCAGCAAAAGTTACATGCGATCTATTTGTAATGAATTATCCCGAAATATCATTTCCTAGCGCGAATACTATTCGTTACACGTATGCTTACAGTTGAAGTCCCTCCCATTTCTAGCCGCCCAGAATGCAATCCACAGTTTGCAAATAATATCCCTGAAACTGATTAGGTACGCGGAGTATTTTGAAGAATTGTTAAACAAGTAGCAATGGGAGACGAGAGAACAGTAAAATCAGAAGAAGAGCAAGGGAATGCAAAGGTGGAAGCAACCCTGCCGGAACTTGCAAAGAAAGAAGTGGTAGGCTACGTATATAAAAATCCTAAAAAAGAATAAAGAGTTATTACAAACAGCTGTGTAATAGGTAGGATATACATAACTCACGATGATGGTTATTCTTTTATTGATATGTTTGATTCGGCACACCATTGATGACCAAACATATTTTAATGTAATAGTGATTGCAATTATGGACCATTTTCTCCTTAGTCTTATATAAATATAAGAGAGAATACTTATATAATAAATTTATTATCGTAGCGTTCTTTCACTGGAAATGCAATGTTCTTGGATTCTGAAGTAAGCTACCCTACATCCACTGGATTCCCTATCCGTTTAGGCGTAGAAGGAACCGCATCGACCCACGTCAAAGCATCCTCTTACCTACCCGACACGGACGACTTCAAATTTAGTTTAATCCCCAGTATTAGCGCTGAAGTCAAAGCACAATTCATTGTTGATGCTGCAGTATTTGAAAGCGGACTAACGGTGGTTGGCAATCTATACTCCTCAGTTGGCGGGGCTGTCGAAGCATCTTACTCTCTAGACTGTAAGATTTTTTTTTCTACCTATTTTAACAACTATTATTTCAACATTAATATTTTTACGCAGCTTTTGATTACAAATTCCTTTTACCGTTGGACAAACAAGAATTATTAACCGTGACGCATAATATCCTCTTCGAGACTCGGGAACCTTGCGGTGCAGTCACGAAATCTCCATTGAAATTCATTCAAGGGAAGGATTTCTCGATATGTTTGGATCAACTCAAATCCTACGTTGGTTTGACTTTCTGCGCGGACCTGAATCAACCCGACGTGGGCGAGGCTAGCGCTAACGTTCTGCCGTATCCGTTCAATGGAAACTCCAAATTGTCCGTTACGATTCTCAAGGATGATTTTGGATTTATTCGAGTCCACGAGAAAACTTTGCCAGGAAATCTTCTCCCTGGAGTACAAGGGGCGGTAGAACTGGTCGATACGAAAAATGCAGTTAAAACAACCTTCAAATACGACGTTCAATTATCTCACCCGAGTATCACTTTCGAACTGCAATCTCCGGAGATTAAAGGAGTGTTTGATACACGTTTAGAATTCACTCAGAATGATATGTACGGTTTAGTACGGCTTGCATCGAACGACTTAGAGTATTACGCTAAAGTAGGTTTGAAAAAGACGCTAGCTCCAGGTAAACGGATATTTACGCCGATTATGGAATATAAGGCCGGGCAACCACCAGCTCAACCGTTACCTTACCACGTAACAGGTCAACTCATTGAGGTTAATACAGCAGAAGGAAGCAAATTCACTTTTGACAACGTTAAATTAGTTAGCCCTGATAGAGAACCAATAGGAGTTTTGGGATCGGTAAACGTGTTACGCAATGAAGTCTTGGTAGATATCACATTAGACGAGGGCCAACATAGGGGCAATCTAAAAGGTAGATTTTAATATTTCTCTAATTTGATTTATATTTAATGCTTGTCGCTTGTTATCAGGAAAAGTTCTCAGTGATAAGTCAACAGTTAGTGTGAACGCTCAATTCACCAATAGTCACAACCCAAACGTCAATTTCGATCTAAAATATACTTTAAAATTCAACGATATTGTGAATATGGAACACAATCTGCAATTCATCTACGGCTCAGATCTCAGCAATAAAAACCAAGTAATTAAATTTCTGTCCGGCATTTCTTACGCGAACAAGGGAGACGATTCAGAATTTGAAACAAAATTCCTACTAATATATCCCGGCTTCGGACTCGATGACAAATTCAATTTGAAATTGAAGAAGAAATACTTAGATCTAGGTTTGCAATTCGGTTACGATAAAATCAAAGTCGGTACCGAAATCGAAGTCGAACTCGATAAGAAGAATAACGGGGATATAGATCTCGAATTCGAACTGTTCGGATTCGATAACAAATTAGAGGTCGAACTCGAAAGGGAAGTCGTCGGACACAAATCGAAGATCCACCACAAAATCGCTGTCAATGGGTACTCCATCGATGTGAAGGGTGACGTCAAATATTTTGTCGAACAGCTGAGAGGAGATATTGGCCACGATTTGGTTATTAAGATTACGTCGAAGCCTGATATTAAGTGAGTTAATTTCTTTTTTTAATTAAATCGAAATTTTTAATCGATATATTTATTTCAGAGTGAAGACTGAGCTTAAATACAC
>ML218409.1:0-27111 GCA_004785975.1 Popillia japonica
TTGCTAGAATGCAGTTCGAATAATAGGTTTTGCATAGCTCATATGCATAGACATTGTGTAGTTGATTACACTACTGTGTACTATCGGATATCTTTTGCGGCAAAATGGTGTTAGTTTTATAGTAGCTACAGCTATTTTAATTTGATAATTATAAATTCAAACTTTCAACTGTTTTCTTTTTATCAGATCATGTTTCAACCTTTGTTACATGTATGTATGTTTGCCTATCTATGTCAAATCAGCCAGGAATCACTACATATAATTTTATTCTTGATAGTCAGTTACGTACAACGCAGACAACACATACAACTGATAATGTGGATTTGTATTGACATTGACGGTTTCGTATGTTATAGGAAATACGATATAACTAGAGGTTACCGTATTAGTCTATTTTGTAGCGGTTGATACTTCGCATATCTATGACACCATTATTGTAACACTATCTACCGCGTACTCTGAAATATGACGTGCGAATGTTTCATACTGCTTTGTGGAACCTCCAACGCCACGTTCTCGCCGCCGTTGTATCTCGTTCATGCATCAGTGGCGAATGGGGCGATTGATGCGGAGTCTCTCGATGACAAAACCGCGTTTCCATATCGGCGTTACGGTATCAGTTCTCTGACGCTTATTAAACTTGAAATTGACTTTTGCTTTATCAGCAAATAATACGTAAAATTGGGTAGTACGTTAACGCTGTACGCACATATAAACGTTCGGCGGCGTATATATTCGTTGTATAAGTATGAGAAAGCAATTATGGATATGGTTATTAAATTAGAACTATTCTACTATATTTGGAATTGTTCTGCTCTGCGTTTTGTAGAACATCTACGGCTAACTATAAACCATCAAACAACATTTCTACACCTAATCTAAATCGAGAGTCTTTAGATACTATTTGACAGTAGCAAATTTCTAATAACCTACACAGCTCTGCTGCACAGTCTGCAAGACTTTCTGCTATATTTGAATAGACATGTGAACATTCAAATATTATGTAACTTCACCATGGAGATTGTTAACAAGGACACCTTAGCTTTCCTCAAGGTGTTGATAAAACGCCACATCATTTATCGCAAGAAGATGCACATGGATTGATCATTACACACAACAATCCTCATCCGCAACAAAAGAGACTTTTTATAAAAACGAGACTATGTTGGTAGAGAAAATCACAAAAAAAAGCACAAACCATCTGAGGTGCAACTTGTGCACACCGGATTACAAAAGAACGATTACAAGGCCAATGACATACTCCAAGAGCAAAAATAAAAAATGCACGAGAATGTATACCTAGAAGAACCAAAATCATATAACTGTGTGCCATACATTGCTAAAATTACTGATAAATAAAATAATACGTTCGAGAATAAGAATATTAATACGATGTGAAACACTCTTATTCTTACACAGTATACCTATGTACAGACATATACGAACTTGAAGGTAATTGCGGAAAAAGTTACATTGAACGAGAGAAACATTGACGAGATACCTAAGATACATCGAAACATCTGTAGTAGCCCAGAACCTGCTACTCGATGGGGATCATTGCATTGCACGCGATTCTATCAGTAATTGATAGACTTTCTGCAAGTTATTGCGATAACTTGTAGCACTTTCTGTTGCAATTTATCGAAACACGGAAAACAGCAGCAAAAAAACGGGAAATATGTTTACAGAAGTAATAACGATATATGTATGTTAGTAGCAGACGAGAGTTGCAGCTTATTGGGAAACAATAAATATCGCAATATTACTCACGGCCAGGTAATGCTGTAACAAAGCATAGAAAATGCATTTACACTAGCAAAAATACACAAGTGCAGTAGTAAGCCACTATAGCTGCGCAGATAAAACACAATTCGAGGTACCACTCCAAGAAATTGAATAATATAATATGTCGAAAGACGAGATTTATTACATAATAGGTTTTCTATGTGCAATCTCTATTCCTTCTGCAATGTGCATAAGTAAATAATTTCGGCATCACACGAAACATTTTTGAAAAGGAAAATAAACTAATGTGAAGTACATCGGGCAACATTTATATTATATAAGACATAGAGAGCAGACCAATAATAATTCTCAATATGGATTTGGTACTAAACTTGCAAGAACAACTTTCACAGTTTTACACGTTCAACTTCTATATTCTATAAAGGGCTAACGGAAAATGGAGAAGACGTATTAAACATATAAAACTCAAGTAGTTTATGAAACGTTTCCTGACAAAGGTCGTGGCACACGTCGAGTTGACTTTATAACGAAAGAAAGTTTAGGATATTATTTCAGTGAAGAAACTTCGAATCTTCCCGGAAAATATGTAGGCCGCCTTTGTTGTGATACAAAGTCGCAAGGTAGCAGAAGGTACCTGAAATTTTAATAAATCCGTCATCTGCTAATATAAATTTCATTTCGTACTCGAAACTTAAATGTTATAAAATAAATATGCATTATTATTATTGATGTAATGCTGTTTTATTATAACATACAATCACTGCTAACATGGTATTTTTAAGAACAACCGCTACTGTAGGTAATTGGCATGAAATAGCAATGCATAAACTCGCAAACTAAAAGTAGTTTCAGAGTGAATAGAGATATAGACATTTTCGACAAAATCAATAGTGAACGCGGTACAAATATCGAAAACGTGTCCGATACAGAACGGCTTACACCTTCACTTAATGTCAATAAACTTAAAATATGACTTAAATAACAATATTTGTTATTTAGGTATAACTTTACTGCGTCACAATCTATCTGCGGGTTACCATTGTGGTCACATAATGTAAATTTGTCAAAATGTTGTTACTGAATGATTTAGATGGCCCATGCTAGCGCAAACTAAAATAACATAGAACTACACAAAGTGTTCCGTAACCAACTAACCACAGTTTCTTTTTAATAAAACAGCGTTAGGATGATGTTTTCGAGTTATTGCTTCATTTGTATTTAATGTTGTTTGAAAAGATTTTTTAAGGCTACTCCGCTTTATAATACTATGAACTACCATCAGTACCGGGTAGCCAAATAAGAATGCAAAGTGCTGTGTCTCGGAACCAATTCGTCCCAGAGACTTGTGGAAAAAAATATATTGCTAAAGTGGTTAAAAGAAGACCATGGCAAACATTGTCAGATTTGCAAGATGGTCGGCAGAGATCGTAATCGCCATTTTAAACTTTTAAAGCGATATTTCACTGAAATCCACCGTAAATGTTACCAAACAATATGTGCCGTTCAAAGCTGAGCTTTACTCGAGTAATTTTTGTTTAACACTTTCAAACTTAAATAACAGTGCTTCAAAGAAATTTGGCAACGTCTAGTATAATCATAATGCATAACAGCACTATCTCCAATAGTAATCCAAAATATATGCACCATATGAGCAAAATTTATTTGGGTAAAAGGTTGGTTTGGAATTCTGAACGTACCGTCTGTCTTTAATTCATCGTCAATAGTTCAATTATATTGGTGATATAAGCTAATCAGCTTGTCAAAGAAATCGTAACAATAAGTATTTATGCCGTCTAGCAGCTCATTTTCTTGAAGTTGCTTTATGAAGGGTTCTAAGATGTTATCTCGATACTTTTTGGCATTGATGGTTCCTTCAAAGATAATCAATTGTCTGCGAGCAACACCAATCTACACCCTAACATTCTGGGACTGCAACGGAGACTCACAAAATATGTGTGGATTTTGAGCAGTCCACCTTCTCATGATTTGTGAATTGATATACTCTGATAAATGAAACCACGCCTTAAAAAAATGTCAAATCCACGAGGTTATTGTTGTTCAATAAATGTTAAGTGAACAACTGGCAATATAACATACGATTGTTATTACCAGACGGTAACAAATCATGATACACCTGCATCTTATAAGGAAATAAAACAATAGCCTCCTTAAAATTGTTCTACATGCACCACAATATGCGGAAACTTGTGGATGACTTTTCACAAAAATGTTTTCGTGCTGTGCTAATAATTTCACGAAAAGTTTCAATAGTTTGCTCTGCACAGACTATTGGTATACCTCCACTGCTCTTATGTTTTACAAGTCTTGTTTCTCTGCACAAACGCACACAATTTCGGAGCACATTAAAAAATCGAGCTTCCGAAAATACAAAATCAGGAAACCGTTGCCGAAACTCAAAGAGACAATACTCTCTACTCTACAATACTCTAGCTCCATTCCACATTCTCATAATTTCCATTAGGAAATTAAGTTTCAATAAAACTATAAATCAAAGCTGACATTTAATTGACTAACAAAAAATTAAATGATAATTCCTTATCTAAACTTCAGTTTAGTTTTTAGTGTAGATAGTAACCGCTAGATAAGTTTTTAATTCTTGGTAGGCGCGGTTCCATTATAAAGTGTAAATCTGGTGTAAATGCAGTACATAGTTTAATGATTTTTAATGGCAACTTGTAAAGTTTTTATCATAACTAATAAAATACTTTATCCTAAATTACTGGTAATTGGTATTTTTTCAACGTTGTGGTAAATCCATAAAACTATGTACTTAATGTCAACAGAAAAAATTCACTCGGTAGCTTTAACCGTTTTTACAACGATTTTCCTGTTAAACTATTTTAAAAATTTCGGCTTACTCGGTAAAATCGGGTTAATGGCCGACATTGTTATTTCTAGATTGAATTAGATTGTCGTGCAGGTGTAATTTAAAAGATTTGCTTCCCTAAAGGAAATGTAGAACATAATGACGTCAACCCGTCACTCAGCCACACGCATTGCGCGTTTTTGCTGTCGTAGTTATGGGCTTCTAAGAAAAAAAGTTTTTGATGTTCTATTGATCACGAACAAAGAAAACCGAATTATTTATTTATGGGCGTATTTCTAGGATAAGGACTGAATTAGAATTAGTATTGCTCCTTGCAAAGCAGTCAGAAAAGCATATTGAAACTCTACACTCCGAGTAGTAGTAACTGTTGTAATTCTTTTAATATTCCGGGAATATGTTAATAATTTCCTTTTCAATCATCATTCTTCTTAAATCACTATTCTGCAACTTGGTGGATATCTATTAAGTAAGCCTAGAAAAATAGGTGGTATAGTTACAGAATGCAGCATAGTTTTCGTTGCGCATTTGGACAAAAATAAACCTTTGGAAAAATTTCAAATATAAATAAGTATGTGTTTAGTTGATAATAATATATGACTAGATAAAAAACATACAGAAATGGTTCGCACAGTTACAGCATTCTGCATAGTTTTCATTGCGAAATAGACAAAAACAAACCTTTGCAGTAAAATATGGCAAGAAAGCAGTAATATTTGAATTTATCATTAACACCTTAGTTTTATTAGTGTATGTATTCTTATGACCTTTTATGTAGGTACTTATCTTATTTTCCTGATATTTTTTTCTACTTGTAGGTCAATTAAAACACTATAATTCGATTAAAGATCAAATTTAGAACCTTTACAAGTTATTAGATTTTCGTTACTGCTTCTTCAGTGGAATAAAATTGACATTTAATTTAACCAAACAATAACAGACAGTTATTTACAAATTTAAAAACGAAGATTAAAAAAGATAAACAAAGTAATGTCGTATATAAATTAGAATGCAAAGACTGTGATAAATGTTACATAGGGCAAACTAGACAGTATTAAAAAAAAACGAATGTATAATCATCAATATACTATAACATAACATAACCGCGGAAACTGCTTTGTCTAAAAATTCTAAAGAATTACTAGGAAGAAAGAAAGAAAATAGTTATAACTAGAGCTGAGGGATTGCTGCGGTATGCCAGGATAGTATTCAGGTAAACGCACGAATATTATGATCTTGTCTCGATCGGAGATGCATGCGTGATTTTATTGCTTTACATGCATTCGCTATTTATATCACTTAGGTATGTCAGTTATGTGTACTGTATATAAATAACACACTTACCTTATTTACGATTACTATTGCATAGCGCCAAGTGGATAAGACTGGTAGTAAGTTTGTAGCATTAGATACGTTTCCATATTTGTAGCGCTGAGCGATGTACGCCGTGATGAATAAATGTTTTTATATTTTGAGAAAGACCGCTCGACATATACGGATGTAACACACGCACAATTAAAATAATCTTTATAGATAGAAACCGAATCTACATTTGCCCCATTACTAATTTGTTTTAATCTGGTAAAATCAAAATCATTGTTTATCACACTCTCGAACTTTTCTATTACATTCACATTTTTGTTGTCATTTACTGCGCACAGCTGTGCGTGTACATCGTCCGGTATTTGCAGTGACTCCGCTAACGATAATGCAGTATTGCGGGCTTGAGCACGTCCGTCATACTTATTAAATAGAGCTCAACGCAACACACGATCACATTGCCGGTTCACGACTAACTAAAGTGTTTCGCTGCATCGTGTTTATACGCAGGTGCATATGCACTACATACGGTCTTGCCGTACCGCAAACTTCCTCAGCTCTAGTTATAACAAGCGATTAATATATGAAATGATATACATTAAAAAAGAGAATAATGAGGTCAATTTTAGAACAGATATTGAAAATTTAAGTATTATTTATAATAATTTAATGATCTAATCACACCCGAATGTTATCAAATTAAGCTCTTGACTAGGTTTTTTTGCCATGTTTTTCCCTAGTCCTTGAACAGAATTGTTGTAGGTTGACAACTAATACATTGATATAAGGATCATTATTCTTTTGATTATAAAATTACATTTCAAAGATATCGTAAATTGTCCACGATATTGTAAACATAATCCTATGTATCAATGAATTTTTTGTCTGTAGATAATTTTATTGATAGGCATGGCTAGATGTTTATTAATTGACACAAATTAAATGTCACTTTTATTCCATTGAAGAAGTAGTAACGAAAACCTAATAAATTGTAAAGATTCTGGAATAAATTTGATCTTTAATCGAATTATAGTGTTTTAATTGACCTACAAGTGGAAAAAAAATATCGGGAAAATAAGCTTAGTTTTATTTACAACTGCACATTTCTACGTTTGTGGTTAAAAAAATTATTGTAACGGGCGCGTTCTTTGAATTTCACATACACACATACCCAGCCAATACACCTAGGCAGAATCGTATCAAATTTTGAATTTTTTTTGTCTAAATTGAGTCGATCATTACGCAGACGCCGTTTTACCTTATTTTTAAAGGAATCTATTTTAATCCATTCGAACTCTTCCCGTTTTGTCTACCTGTGCTATCAGATTTACGATTTTTTGTGACAATTTTGTCATACACACGCGCACACCCTCACACACAACACACCAACGCCCGTAAATAGTAATACTTATCAGAATATTTGATTTGTACCATATGATTCGCTACACTACTTTACGTGATGATTCACCTATTCGAAAAATGATTAAGAGAGTGAAAGCAACATTTTTATCCCAGATATGTACCAAAGAAAATAGCAAAGTTATCCTTTAAGATACAATTCAGGTAAAAACATATTTGTCTCCTGCGCCAGGAGAAAAGATATTTGAATGCATCTTAAGAAGAAAATAACGTAAAATTTTCGTTTGCCTATATTTTTCTATTCTTTGATTAATGTATAGTCTAATACATAGTAGGTTCAGTAAAACATTTAAATAGCAATTATAAATACCTACAAGGTAAAAATTCTTTCAGCGTTGCTATGTTTATTGTAAATGAGTGAGTACTACTTGATGAACGACATTAATGCACTTAATTTGACCTCGTACATGACATCTTTCTATTGGGAACAAAAGAATTAATTAATTAATTTTAATCATAATGACGATTAGCACAGATGAAATCAGGTTTGTAAAAGTCAGAATGTATAAAACAGCCGAAAAAAATCCTGGTAGAATTTTTTTTAAAGAAAAAGTATTCTGTCCACTTTGAGAAAGGAGTTTTTAATGTTTAAGCAGGGCAGCGCGCGTGTACGTAACAGCAGAGAGAATCAAATTTAGCATGTTGTCATTTAATAATTCTGCTTAGCATCTGCTCTGTAGGTAAAATTTCTCGGCACCTCCATCAAAAATACATAATACGCAATGTTCCAACATATTATTATGCTATATTAAAGTAATTCATTTTAGTTCTGGTGTAATTGTATTCAGTTGAACACAACGCCACAAAGTCAGAAATAATCTGAATAGTTAAAAAGACAATTCAGTAGTATAACTCACTCTGTATATTTGCGCATATTACTAATGTCTAGTATTCGATAAACATTTAGCAAATTCATTCATCATCTCCAATTCTTCGAATTCAGTAACTGTACCGTCTGGAATTTATTTCCCAAACTGGAGCCGCAATTTGTGAGTAATTAAGTCGAATTACGATGCTCCCCCTAATTTAATTACAATTAAGTAGTTTTGGCTGTACGTATCAATTGCTGCTGTAATTGTATAAAGGTAAGTCGACGCTGCCACTAGCATTTTGATATTATCGTAACTTTCGCAGTATTCAAAGCATTACTTAGGTATGAAAGTTGCCCCCAAATTTATCAGAGTAGTAAGGATATTATAGCGTTTGTACACAAATTACGTTAGCAAATAATTTTCGTGAAATTTATTAGACCGCATAGTAATGAGACACCAAACTTAGTGCTCGTCCGCTTAGTAGGAATATCTCTCTAAATTCAAATTGCTTAAATTCGTAACGCGAGACTAGACTATTCAGAAACTTCAAAAACGATGACGTTACCAAAATCCGTAAATTATAGCGTAATACCTTTAAAGTCATTAGAAATTCTCTTTGTCTCCCCATATAAAACCTTTTCTTTCGTCTTTCCTTTTAAAAGACGGTATTAAATGTAGCACGTGTACATACGAATATAGTCCTAAAGTAACCGTTTGATTTGTATTGCATTATTAGAGTGAGTGCTGCGGATAAAATATCGCTTCATTAGTGGTACAAGTTTTCTAGGCTTTCCAATATATGAATAAATTATGTTGGCGTCTAAATTGAGTCAATTGATTATTTCTGTTGTAACTTTTCGTAACCTTTATAACTTTCTGTCATATGCTCAAAATATTGTCTACATACCAGATAATATACAGGGTGTCCAAAGTTATCGGTGCACTATTGCTATCTTAGTTATTTCTGTAGCTACGATTTTAATTAAAGGAGCAAATGTATAGTGTTTTTAACGCTGATCACTATGGAGTTATTGAAAAAACAATTGAATAACGCATTCCCGAAAAATTTCGAAATTTATATTTTTTTTAAATGGAACCCCTGTATTATTTGTACATATTGTTGATCATCATAATATTTTGAACAAAAAATATCCAGCAAATAACTATTTTTAACGTAAAAATAAAAAAATGAGAAGCGTTCAAAGTTTAAAAATTATTAACATGTAATTCTATGTAGGTGATGGAAAATCATAATAAAATATTACGTTAAGAGTAGAATAGAAATTGTATGGACGGAACTTGTGTTTTTTTGCAATGGCCGTGCACTGTACTCTTTTGCAAATCTAATTCTCTGGTGCAACTTCGTATGGATTGTTCTGGACTGGTTTCAAAAAAAGCCAACAAGTTTACTTCTGTTTCTTCGTCTAATATAAAATTTTTCTTTCTTCGTATCTTAAATGTATCTACATTAATTCGAAATTTTTATACAATCTTAGAAAATAGAACTGGTTTGGTGATCGACGATTCACGTATGTGTTTTCATAATATCGAAGCGCATTTTTTCCATTTTTCCTACAAATCAGATATGCCTCTAGCATATCACACTTTTCTGAATGCGTAAACGGCATTATTTTGAATAAATATGGGGGAATTAATGATTATAATTATAAGAACACAAAATCAAATAACCGATTATTCTTAATAAACTATTTTAATAAGTAACCGTACGAAAGAGACTTAAACTCTGTACGTTTTTGACAACATTAATGAAATGAGCATATTACATGCTTGTTTTGCCTAAAAATGAAAGAAGCCTACTATTAATAATGTGTCTTTGACACAATTAAAATCGACGAGAACTTCTTTATTATTCGCACAAAAACGTCACACAAAGCGTTATCGCGAGAGCCGAGAAATGCATTGAACAGCACACTTAGGCAAAATTTTGTAATACAAAATGAAAATTATTTGATTATTGTGTTTATTGTTTTTATTCTACTGTAAACGTAATATTTTATTATGATTTTCTATCACCTACGTAGAATTACTAGTTAATATTTTTTTTAGACTTTGAACGCTTCTCATTTGTTTATTTTTACTTTAAGAATAGTTATGTACTGGACATTTTTTGTTAAAATATTATGGTGATCAAAAATATGTACAAATAATACAGGGGTTCCATTTAAAAAAATTATAAATTTCGAAATTTCTCGGAAATGCGTTATTCAATTGTTTGTTCAAGAACTCCACAGTAATCAACATTAAAAACATTAAAAATTTGCTCATTTAACTAAAATCGTAGCTACAGAAATAACTAAGATAGCAATAGTGCACCGATAACTTTGCACACGGTGTATATGTACATTTAATTTTTCATTAAACCATACACATTTTTCGTACTTTGATAATGTAAAAGTTAATGATTATTAAATTAAACTCTCCGATCTTTCTAGTAATTTTTTATCCCATTATTGTCATATTTGGTTCAAATGATTGATGTTGTAGCTTAATATAAATGTCTTCTTCCAACTTTATATTTAAAAATGCAATCTTTACATCCTACAACCAGATTTCCCTCTTTAGCATCTAGCCGTCTTCTTCTTTTCAGCGAGTGTACTGTAAATTGGTTAGTTAAATAATTTAGTTTGATATCCAGGGAAACTACACAGTTATTTAACTAAGTTGAACGGTTCATAGTTATTTTTCCAAACGCTTATTCTAGTATCGTTACTTTGGTTTTTTTTTTTAATCGAAATTGTACCACATCACTCCATTCTTCTTTTTTCTTTTTCCTTTTTCTTGAAACATAACATTTAGTGAAAATAATTTTACTACCCCATAATCTGTATCTATTTACTTCATAATCCCCAAAAACATAAATAATAGCTTTACCGGCAAAAACGTTTTTTTCTTCGCTTTGGCAGGTCTGCTTTTCGGTACTTTCAAGCACTTTTAAGTTTCCCAAATCGCATATTGGTCCAAATAACAACATTGCGAGTAATTTGTTATCCAATATTTCATACATAATCTGCAGTTTCCACTGCCTCTAGCTGAACCATTTTTAGCAAACTACCACCAAGTACACCCAGTCATTAAGGTTGAATTCAATCTTTCCGCATTCTCGTTATTTTATGGCTTATATGATATGTTCCTGCAAACTTAATCCAGTAAAATGTTGATATACTAGAATACATTGCTGTGTGTAAATTCATCAAGAAACTTAAAAAAATTCTATCCATCTCTGGATATAGCAAAATTGGGCTACACACATCACTGTGATTTCACTTGTCTTTGCTCTTATTTCTCTTATAATCATTTTCAACATTTTCTCCCATTTTAAGTTCAATTTCATCTACCGGAACAATTAAATTTGATCTGCTTAATGTGCCCAACGATTTATAAGTTACTTTCTGTGCAAATCTGCACATGGTTGTACAGCTAGTGGTTCTAACCAGCTACAATTAAAAAAAAATAAATCTTATGCAGAAGACCTTTCGCGAAAATGAAATAACACATTCTATTACAAACAGAAATTTCATACAGTAATCTGTCTACTAACCTGGGTATTGCAAACAAATTGTTCTTCAATTCTGCGCTGAAGTCTTTCTAGTATTGGGTGTCAGCATCTTCAAAAACACTTCAACTAATTTTTAATTCTGTTCCAAAAATCTAAGCCAAACTACTTTTTAATTCTGCTCCAAAAATGCCAATACTTTCAGCTTCCACAGGTGAACTTTTCCTGGCCGCACCTGCTTTCATTTTTGCTGTATGAAATTTCTGTGCAGAATTTCTATCATCTTTGAACAAGTTATCATTAGCTCCTGAATCCGCTACAAAGGTGATTTCCTCCGATGCGCTTATTTCTTGCCTACTCATCTTTTCTCTCTATTTTAACCTTGGTCATGAGCTACTGTATAGCTAGCTTTTGCTTGATTTATTCGGATACGATAGTTCCTCTTCAGATGTCACAATTTATCTCAATTTGTGATATCGAAGGCTTTCACAGCCCGAGTCTCTATAATGAGGGTTTCCTGGTGTCATGGTTAGTAAAATACATACTACTATATAAAACTCGATGTTTTGCAACTAATGTAAGTGGCTTCTTCAGGAGTAAATGGGGTATCTCGAGAGGGGAGAGGGAACCTGAAGTTCGCGTTAACTGGAAGTGTCAACCACGCTAGAGCCGAAAACCTTCTGACCAAAAGCCTTTAGCGTGGTTAATACGACGAGTTACCGTTACCTTCTGATACCCCCGAGACACCCCATTTTCTCCTGAAGAAGCCGCATTAGTGGCAAAACGTCGACCTTTTTATCGTATATCTTGTGCATTTTATTTTTATTTGTACTGTATATATTTTACTAATTTTGACATGGTCAACACTCGGAACCCATCTTTTCACCTGACAACTACAGCTTTAAACAATTCTATCGCTACATTTGTTCATTATTTATTTCAACAGCAATAATTGCATTGTAATGTCCAGGCAGTAAATTACAAATATGGTATCTTCGTTTTCCAGCATTTTAACCCCAACTAGTTCTAAATTCTGTAACTACCTTAATAAATTAACAAACATGTCCGTCTAAGCTTACCATGTGAGTGCTATAACCTGCTGTTTTCATCGTACATTACTGTGGTTAATAATTTTTCAGAACTTTATTTAGTCCAGTTTTGCAGTAGTATTTGCAGTTTTAGATAACAGTTCGCTAACTATACTTCCTTTATTCTTGCATCGCTGAATTCGCTTGTATATATTAACAAAATTCCATCTTTTCATCACAGCGTCTACTACATACATACATATAATCCGATTGTGTCTATTCACACTAGTTCACGAATACATAATTAAACAAGATGTATTTGAAAATATTGCCGTATTATTTTACGAATATAAGTATTACACAATCATTATATTTCAATAACATACTTCACAATTATACAGAATCACTTTCTATGGATGAAATTACAATATTTGCGAAAATATATCTCCTTCGCCTATTATTTGAAAATATCCATAAGCTTTTTTCATTATTTCAGCAAGGATATTCGATCAAGCGAGACCGTAATATGCACATACTCGCTTCGTATTACATTTTATACATATTTAGCGTACTTTTAACATAACTCGAGTTTAAATTACTACATACTTTCACGCTGTCTTTTATTTCTCTGAATATCTGTAGCGATATACTGGTATGCTTTAGTAATTTCAACATTGTTGTATGACAAAATGCTGAAATGTATGAGTTGTGTTTTTTTGTTTGTTAAAGGAGTGCATAGGCACAGGAAACTGGTTACTCACGCGTCTGTGGACATATTACAACACAAAAACAAATAATTTCACCGATTTTTGTATAGGTACATTTTTTTCAGGTATTCCAAGCACGCGAGTTTTTGTGCTACTGTATAATGCTTACGTTAGATCGCACCAGGAGTATTGCAGGAGTATTGCTCACTAATCTAACGATTAAAACATGTGTCAATCATTTGGAAAGTTATCCATATGAGACACGCTTAAACATATTAAATATGCAATCACTGGAAGCGCGGCGTAATGTGCTAGATGTCTTAATGTTGTATAAATTATTACATGGTATATATGATAGCTCGACTTTAGTATCTGAGATTTCTTTTTATGTACCGAGAACCACTACTAGGAATATTGGACCTTTTTTATATGCCCTCGGTTAGGACTAACTTGGGTGTAAATAGTGCCATTACTAGAATGTGTATGCTCTAGAATAGCACAGAATATCAAACAACCAGAATTTGCACTCCTCCCGGCGCGAAAAGTACGCGCATTTTTAGTGCGCAGCGTAATCCGCCATCTTCTCTAGAAGAAAAATACTTCACGGTAGTTATTCGAGCGTTGTTCATTGTTTACTGGCTATCAGGTGTTATTGACTTTAGCGTTTGTGGTTTTTTCCTATTACTAATATTAAAAAATATTCTAATATAATTCTAATTCTAATAATATAAAATGAGTTTGGTTTATTTTACGCAGTTGCTATTTTGAAACAGCTGAATATTATCTATACTTATCAAGGGCATTTAATTTTCAGTCAATACACCCTGTCAACGTATATAATTTTTCCTCAATCCGACCCTGCGTTTCTTCTACACAAAATACCATGAATAGCCTGAAGGTCACTGAATCTGTCTTAAAAAGATCAAAAGCGCCGACAAGGAGTGCAAATTCTGATAGCATACATGATAATGAAAATGTAGATATTATACATTCATTCATTCATTTTCATACATAGGTATTCAATTTGGTTGGTGGGGTTTCTGCTTTTGAGTTTTCTTGTTGTTGTATTATTTGGATTTTGGGAACGTCTGTGTTGGGATATGGACTGCCGTGTGTTGGTAACACAAATATAATTGTATTTATAGCTAAATGTTACGATTACTATTATTATTATTAATTTCGTAATAGTTTAGGTTTGTATTGCGCATATACACTGATTTTTTGTTTAGTTAATTGAAATGCAAAATGATAAAAACTTATCAAACGGAATCAGGCCTATCTCATTTCTAAATCTCAACCTAAAATGTTTATGAAAAAGAATATTCAGATCCTAACGATAATCATAATATTCTACCATTTATACGCTGTCCGTATCTAAAGGCAGTGGCTTCGGCATGAAACTGCTGTTTCATATACAATCCACACGTACAATGATGATGAGTTAAACAAGAATTGACTAAATGAAATGCTATTATTCTGTTTCCTACAGTATCAGCCACAACATGGTCCTCCAGTACTGGCCATTCATCAAATTCATTTCTGAGTAGTTTAATTTGCTTACAGGTACACAATGTTAGATGTCAGAAGTTGAAAATGATAGTAGAAAAAGGAAGAAGAAGGGCGTCTGAACCCCTGCGAACTTGCATAAAGCCCTAGAAAAGGGAATAAATAATGAAATGAGAGCAGGTCAAGCCGCAGATCGCTGCCAGGTGCCACGAACTACATTTGAATGACACAATTGGTCCTACTAAACATGATAAAGAAATGTGCACTGAGCCACTTATGGGTCGTTTTCACAATACCTGTTTACTTGAACACGAAAAAGCATTGGCAGAACACGTTAAAGACTTGGCAAATAGATTAATGCTAATAACAGAAATGTCTTCAGCGATGTAGATTTCATTGGTTCAGATATGTCCTATATTACAGTCAATCAATATCAGAACCATCGCCAGAGACCTACTACACGACGTTGTAAGAAGTGGAATAATAACAAAGTCGCCATACAAAAAAAAGCTGAAAGAGAAAGGAGAAACTAAAAGACTCCTTTCAGGAAAAGATGTCAGCAAGAAAGATAAAACTTTTGTTTCAGGCCTTGCAATGTGGAAACTGCAAGGCTCGAGTCCACAAAGCTTGTGCGAATATATCAGAGTCATCAAATCAGTATTTTTACGATTATTGTATGTTATAAATGGTCAAATATTTGCTGGCCCGTACTGTAGGCAGACAAATTTTTCCTAGCCTTCAAATTGCAATAATAAAGATTATTATTTCTGAACATACCGGTAGCTTATTATTTTTATTTACAGGACAGGAGTTCCTTCACACATACCAGGAGGTATTAAATATACTTCCATTTTCTTGTTGATACATCTTAGGGTGACGGTACTGGAGGGCTCTCCCCTACTTAATGAAATTCTTCAGAAAAAAAAAAACATTTTCTAACCTATTTAAATATTATATACAGTGTACTAGATTATACATATAAACTAGCACCGTTATTTCATGCATATATCTACATACAGCATGGCAAATACAAGTTTGAAATATACTAACAATAAGACAAAAGAAATACAGCGAAATTTAAACTGGAGCATAGAAGGAACCGAGCTTATTGTTTATCCCACAACTATCACTTACAAGGGAACAGCGCGGCGGGTATCCCCCTCCAATTTCGATGAACCTTTATAGATCGAAAGAATACCTCAAAATAAGAGACAAGTATTTTTTTTTATCTGCGTATCCGCAAGATTTTGGGATAGAGCCTCCTCCAAAGTTTGGACGGTTTTTCAATTTTTGCAAATATTTCCTAAACTATAATATAATATAATAACCGATATTAAATTTTCTTCTTAACATAATTTGCAGCATATTGCATGGCCCTACGGGTGGCGTCGTCCGTATTCGCAAAAAGTTAATAACGGGGGACGGGGTAACCCATACCCCCCATTTGTTTAACATTTTTTCCTTTTTCTTATTCATCAAAATAAGGCCGCTTTTACATAGAATCCGAAGATGTATAACAAGTTCAGAAAATTAATGATTGTAAAAATAGAAAAATAATAATAAAGCTTCAAAATTAATGAACTTGTCTATTGATATAAATCGAGTGAACTATAACAGATATAATTTGCTTTTCTTTACATAATTTCGATGATAATACATGGTCCCAAGGTAGATATTTTCACAAAAAGCTAATAACGGGGGACAGGGTACCCCATACCTCCCATTTTTTTAATAATTAATTTTTTCATTATTCATCAAAAAAGCTCGCTTTTACATAGAAAACGGTGATGTATAATAAATTTAGGATATTGTAGTATATAAATATATAGTTGTTGTAAATGTTATAAAAAGGTATAATCGCCTAAGGATATGGATCTGACGATGTCGTATCCTAGATATTGTACTAGTATAAACATTCATGGATTTCTGAAATATAAAGAGATAGCGAATCAAGTTTGTAACAAGAAGTGCATAAAGTATCGAATACGAGATATTCAGGAAAAATTAGATGTTGCTGGATAAAAGTTTTGAATTGCATCGTTCCATTTGCGTTGGGAACAAAGTTTTGAACTAATTATTTATTCACCGCCTCTCCAGTTCCCTATTGCTTCTTCTTCTGTGCACAATGTCAAGTTTTTTTTAGATACATAGAGTACTAAAGTACCTACTACTGTTGCTTAGATCGAAAACGTATAGACCTGAAATTATGTAGTATACATAAAAAGTATATAGGTGTATTATTAAATGTATAGCATAATATACACCGAGTACCAAGCAAACACCGCCATCAAGCTCTAGTTCGGGTACCAAATGATATGGTTTGGCGGACACTGTTTGAGAATCCATTCAATGCTCTTCTGACTCCGTCATTTCTATTGATTATCATTTTTTTCTCTTGTAATTGTTCACAAGAGGAACACCAGGGTTGCCCGACATTGAATCTTGATGGGTGTCAACTATGTGATAGAGGAACCTGCCCTGTATCCAGGTACGATCCCTTATCCTAACACGCCCTACTTTCAAAGTAAACGTTGTTTGGCGCGTTGTTTATATAACGCGCAGATTGAAAAAAACTACTGATAGAAATCGAACGCGAGCAAGCAGGGTCGTAGGCGTACATTCAGTCTGCTGCGCTACGCGCGCTTACTTGTTCGGATACTAACATTAACATATCTGTGAGAGTAACAACATTTTGATATTAAGAAGTACATGTAAAGTTGGTCAATCTACAATAATTGTTCGAAATGACTTCCTCCAGCCTTCATACAAGCATTCAGTCTTCTCGTCATTGACTGCCGAACTTGTTCAAACACACCGGGGGTCTTTTCTAGTTGGGTTAAACCCTGCAATTATTCGATTTCGACCGCCGTGTGTTATTAAAAAATCCAGAGCAACCAAACTGAAATGCACTGGTACACCACATTGCAATTCTTGGCAAGTATTGTAAATCCCCTAGAAACTGAGGCAGAGTGCTTTCAAAAAATTACGATACACTTCGCCAGTAAGTCTTTGTGGTAGAAATAGCGGTCCAATTACATAGTCACCTACAATCCCAACCCAAACCTTCAACGAGAACTGATGTTGAAAACGATCTTCACATATTTTCATCTGCTCAGACATAATTGTTATGAAAATTTCATATTGCAGTTCTTGAGAAACTGGATTCATCGGTAAAAGAATCTGTGACAGAAATACAGGGATGCGAACTAATGTTTGCAATATCCATTGATATAATGCAATGCGTAGAGGAAAATCACCTAGATATTCCACAAAAAAAAATTGTTAGTAATATTTTAATTTTATGTTATTACATTTATTTTCATTTAATGAAGAATTTCTCATCCAAACCGAGATATTCTTCATTGTGCATTACACTTTGAACAAACAATTTGAGCTCAAAACATGGCGAAACAAAATTAATCTACTAGTAACAAAAAAATTGTTTTTGCCAAATTTCGTAGCGTTTTTCAATTCTAGATATTCATTTGTAAACGCTTCATGAGTAGCAGCATTTAATACAAATAAAAATAAAGATGAAATTATAGAAAAATGGAAAGCTAAATGTAATGAAATTTCCACATTCCAGTTCGTGATAGTTTAATACGTGACTAGACTCGGCAAAGATGGGCAAATTTCAGTGCAATGCGGACAGCAACGTGGGGAGGCCGTATAAAGTTTCAAGATCGCATAGTTTATGTTCGTGATTTTTTTGGGCGAATATATGCGATGCGGAAGCATGAATGTTTACACAGAAAATAATGATAAAAAATATATTATATAACGTGCTGAAACACTTATTATTTTAAGAAGCTTCCGTGAAATTACAAACTGGGTGGTATCTACGGCTGGCGAAATAAATATTTTTTAATGATGAAAACGACACTTCCACATCGAGTAATAAATTTGCAAATTTGAAGTAATCGTTGTGGCAACTTAATGCATCATTCGGCTCATCTTCGTGAATTTGTTTTAATACGAGAAAATCTGAATCCTTGTCAATAAGACTCAAATTTTCACAAAAAACATTCTATTTTTTCGCCTTCCGTCGCACATAAGTGAAGGTGAACATTCACAATTTGAACAGAATTCGCAAACGACACCAAAAAACTTTGTAATTTTTCAGTTTCCTCCGCTGGTCTATACTAGCACTTGTGAATAGTTTCTAAATCACTTTTTACCTGACTACCTTGTAACATTTTTTGGTACCTTCGGCGTGTCTCGGATCGAATTGTAAAACTTTACTTGGATCGCCTTCGTGTTGTAAATCCCATATACCATTACATTTTGTAGTTTCTTCGAAATATATCGTTTCCGAAACTTACTTAAAGTGCGAAATTTTAGGTGTATGTCTGGAGTTACAAGCACTCACAACAACCAGTGGAATAATACTGAACAATGTTGCTTTGATATGGACGCTAAAGTTTCCATGCCGCGCGCTTCAGCCCTCTACGTCGGTCTCAACGTCGTTCTCAAGAAAATAAATACCTTGTCCAAGAAGAAATTCGGATCTCACGCTTTTTAATGATACACTGCCAAACTATGTAGAGGGAAAAGTAAATAAAATTGCTTCAATAACATCTAAAAATATGAAGGTTACACATTATGACGTGAATTTGCAACATTTGCAAGACCCCCACTCCTTTCTTCAAGCACAGTTTTGTTTTTATTGGAAAACAAAGAGCCGTATTTAAAATTAAAATGTTCTACTTCGTACTTTTATTTGTTGTATTATTCATACATTACGACTTAACTTCTTATTGAGTTGTTATAAAATAGTAATTTCCAAAGTTTGATTATATAGAAAGTTTGCTATTAGATACAAATTTTTAAATTTCCCTACACAGTATGATCTCCAAAATGAAATTAAGTCATCATTCATTGCACAAAAATCCTTCGCTCGGCACAATACTAATAATAATCCATCTTACTGTCTTAAAGCTTTACAGTCAGCTAGACGTTTGCTGATCTATGGATTAAATCGTCTACTTTAAGAAATACTGTACAGAGTGTAGACGGCCGATAGAAGGGAGGAGAAACTTTTGATTAGAACCACAACTGTATTTTATGAAAACTGTAATTAATTGTTGAGTTTAAAATGAACGTTTCTGGGTAATTATGCAGTTTAATGTCAAGATATGATATGTGAGCCGTTTGTCAATCCTATCAAGCTGTGCGTTACCTGTACTACAGATCTAGGTATTCACTGAAGTTTAAATTAAATTTACGGTCGCGTAAGGGTAATTAAATACGCTGCAGACTGTAAAAGTGATCTGACTGTGAAACATACTCTAATGCGTGGAACTTTGACGAGAACGCCTACAGTTTCCATTTAACATCAATTATCTGAGTAAAAAGCTATTTACGTTGCATACCTACGATACATAACGTATTCATGTTACTTAAAATGACAGAGGTGAAAATTTAAACACTAAGCGTGGTTGGATCTTATTACTTACTGCATTTAATATTTGTGTTTTACTGCAGGGTTTAGAAGCACAGATATTGTACAAGTAGCAGTAAATAAATTGTTTGTAAGATAGTGATTTTAGCTACGAATATGTACTATGCAGACAGAATGGAATATTTGAGTACACTCTGTTATTTTATATGACAACTTCAAATAACTACAGAACACCCTTACGGATTGGAATAACCGCAACTCTTGTAATTTGCAAAGATTTTACATGAGGCATAATATAATATTTATATCTAAATATTATGAATTTCACCTTCTACTACTGAGATCTCATAAACTGTTGAGTTACGTACATGGAAAAAAATCCGTAATCTAATGTATGTACTACATTAACATGCACACAACTAAGAAAATCCCCACTGTTGCGAGGCGGAGATGCACTATAAAATTCGAATTAGATATACCTACTTATTTTTTATTGCAACATTAGACCGCCATTTCAAATATACAGAAATACCACTAAAAAATTCTGTTATAAATTTAGTTAGTTAAAAAGAAGTAGTGAGCAGAAGTGTAGATTTTCTTTAGCTCCATTTCCTAAAATTAGTTGTATATATACAGAGTGTTCTTATAATGCTATACCTTTTTTTTAAATCTGCTTACTTTTGTGGGCCTCCTCATATGTATAGGGTTTGCCGGATCTATTCCGAGTATTTAAAAATTTATGACTGTTTTTACGTCTACATATACTTATTAAGGTGAATTAAAATAGTTCCGGTAACAAAAAATATTATACGGCCTTCTTCGCACCATTCCATGGTTTGACTACGCCTTCTGTTTCGCCGATTCAAAAAAATTTTGTATACTAGGTGAGTCAATATACGGACCCTAATTTTATCATGAAATTTAATAAAAAAATCCGTTATTATCGCGTAAACCGTGGTTAAATATATTTTTTAACAGCTAGTAGTAGCACATAGTAGTAGCAGGTACGTCGACCAATGGTCGTGTTGGAAGATTACATCAGATTCAGTTACCCCAAGAGTTGCTGAACGAAGTGTGTATTGACGTTATGGGTCCATTTTGAAAATTTTCTTTATTGTACTTTTTCTTTTATCGATAACACACAGAGTGTAACTTCTTAATTCATAAAACTTAAAAAGAAAGATCCGGCAAACCCCATATAAGGAGGCTCGCAAAAGTAAGCGGATTTTTAAAATGCAAAAAGAAAAGATACTGTTCCATTTCAAGAAATATAAGTTAAGTCTGGTATACCGTTATAAAACACTCTGTATATGTAAAACTAATTTTAAGATATGAAACTTAAGAATAATTATACTTTTTTCAATAATTTTTCACACTCATATTTCAGATTTACTAAGATGATTATTACGTATTATTTAAGGCAATGGCTGTCAAACACTACATATGTAGTATATAATAGGGATACACATATTTATGTACACCTAGATTCAAAGGTATCCGGACACGTATCGACAGAGAAACACCTGCCGCACAATATTTTGTTCSGWACTGTAWRCKGASWSTCMGYWTACAGTWCSGAACAAAATATTGTGCGGCAGGTGTTTCTCTGTCGATACGTGTCCGGATACTTTTGCATCCAGCCACATACATACATATCTCAAAGGTAATGTTTGAAACGAGAATATTGAAACCGATAATGAACAATAAACAAACAAATTTTTGAACTTTTACTGAAGTTAGTTAGGAGATTGTATAGATATCCATAACATAATTATATATATTACTACTTGCCTTAACGAACAATACCACAGGCGATTGAGCTAGTTTATTTATACCGTGCATTTCAATCGAAACTAACTTGCCCCAATAATTTTAAGAGAGACGCTTTTATGAAAAATACAGAAATAGGTGGAAACTTACATATACATAAAAATATACATAGGTACAAACTCTACTTTAATCTTCCCCTTTCTGTAATCCCTCTGTTTTTGTAGAACATTCTGTTTGTTTTTGAGTTGTTTTTTATTCTTTTATATTCTCTTACATTGCCAAAACGTGTTACTAATAGTAAGATGTATTATATGAACAAAAATTATTTACTTATTTATTTAAGAATTGCCATAATTAAAAAATTACTGTCTTAAAGATTCAATTTGTAAATCTTAATTAAATACCAGGCTAAAGTTTTTCTTTGACAATATGTAATTAAAATTTCGATTTAAAATTTATGGTATTTTCACAATTACATAAGCGATTCATCATTGAATCTTATTTTCATAATGGAAATCTTGAAAATAGGGAATAATAATTCACTATTGTAGTTTGCGACATTGAATTACAATATCAGTTCATCAGTTCCAGGATTTTGTGTTCTTGGAAGCAGACTTTTTCAGGTGGTGGTAGGCCAACAGTCCCTACCTAACAAACTATTAAAAATATTCGAGAAATTATTAACGCCGCACCAACAACATTTTTGCGAAAGTCATACAGCAACTTACCACCATATAATACACGCAGAACAATTCTAAGGAGGTACATTGTTTCATTTCTTTATAAGATGCAGGCATTACATGAATTGTTACCACTTGATCATAATAGTCGCAGGTTATATTACCAGTAGTTCACTCAATATCTATTAAACTACAATTGGACATTCGATTGGACATCTTTTTGTATGAGGCATGCTTTTATTTGTCAGGGTATATCAATTCACAAACCATGAACATAGAGAGTGCTGAAAACCCCCACATATTTTGTGAGTCGCCGTTGCACCTCCAGAAAGTTGGGGTGTAAATTGGTGATCCTCGCAGACGACTGATACCCATAATCTTTGAACCATCAATGGTCAAAGGTATCGAAGTATCAATATCTTAGAACCCTCCATAAGCCAAATTCACGAAGACGAGCTGGAGCACGGATATTTCCAACAACATTCTCATGCGACTCTGCAATCTGTCGCTTATTTACATCAATTTTTTGGCGATCGTCTGATCAGTTAAGAAGTGGCGTGTAAATTTGTGTTTGCACAAAAATGCAGGCCATTTTCAACATTTTATGTAATTATTTGAAAATAAACCATAAGCAGACTCATAGGTACAAAATATTACATTTACTGTAACTCTAGCTCGACGACATTAATATTGTTATGATTTATTTAACAAGCTGCTTAGCTGACACAACCGATACGATTCCAAATACTGACGATAACTTAAGTCATATGGTACGTTCTGAATTCCAAAGCAACCTTTCATATAGTCTAAATCATATGAGTATTGCAGATAACTTCAACTCATTTAATTGTCTATGCTACAACTACTAAATTTATTAAAACTAAGTTTTCTCTCATACAAGAATATAGAACAGGAAGTAATTGTTTGACGTTCTTTAATTGAGCAGTCAAATAAATTGGGTTAGCATATAGTTAATAACTATTATATCAGCCAAGTTAATAGTGTACAGTATACAAGAGAGATTAAGTTGTAGACCTACATTATGAAAATAATAAATCTGCAATTAGCCAGACAATTTAATGCCGTTCATTCCGGAAGAACTGTATTACCTAACGTACGTAATTGAAATAAACTGTTTTAGGAACAGAATACCAATAAGAAACACTAATAACAAAGCAAAACTATAGAGTTGCCGTGTTCGACCAACTTACGCTAGAAGAGCAGTACCTAATTAATATTTTTAAAATTTTATATGCAGCTAAATCTTAATAACATAGATTAGTGCAAGAAGTATGTACATCAACACGAATCAAGTTTTTTACTACTGCCTTTCCGATAAATGTATATTTGCAGTAACTCTCTTAATCAATTGACATAATTGTAGATACTGGACAGAGAATGGCTCACACGTAATTCGGAGGATGTGCATTTTTAAATTGTATAAATGATGTGGTGATGTGTGATCATATAAAATAATCAATCAAGTCGCCAGATGTAAAGAATATCGCGAAAGTTGAAAATTGTAATAGAGAAATGCCAGATAATACAGAAATTTTATAGAGAAAAAGGGGTTTAGCATAGGACGAACGAGATTGAACTTACAACCAACTTACAACAAGGATGCCCTCTAACTTTTGATTAATTTTTATATCTTTTTCATAAACGTCTCTTTCCAAATTATTGAGAGTAGATAGTTTTCATTAAAATGTACCTCCTGTATATAGATTTCGTAAACAGCATAAGATTCCGAATTTTCAGACCAATAAACCACTTAGACACATTTCTAAAATTTTCTGATGGAAAACTCTGACAGCATGAAATAGCTTGTATATGATTCTTCATTTGTAATGATTTCATAACCGTTCCCAGCCTATTTTGTGCTAAAGCATTTTTTGTAGAAGCTAGAGAAAATATATTACTTTATATTTAAGCAAAAAATAAATTATCATGCATCCCTACTGAAGGTATAGTAATATCTTACGCAAGAAGGTAACCGGAAAGAAAATATGTATATACTAGGTATAATAAAATTGTGATACATGGAGTTCAACACTAACTCAACACCCTTTTATAAATTTGTTATTTTATATTGTTAGTTACGTCGTAATATTAGTTCTGTTGGGCATCCTTTCATCTGTAACTTATATTTAAAGCAAATATAATAAGATAGCAAGTAAAAAATATGAGGAAAGCTATTGCTTCTAGTTATTTAAAACTACTTCAACCAAATGGTAGGTTTATATATCAAATTTAGCGATAATGTAGAAATTTAGCGTCAATAGTTGTTATTCCGCATATGTTCGTATATTTGAAAAAGGGTCGTTGCAAAAGTATCAAAAATTCCACAACATTAATCCCAACGGAACTGCACGATAAGGAATTCATAAAAATAACCTTTCATAAACGATGGAAGGAATAAATAATACGGTTTGTAATCTAAATCTGGATGTCGTTCCTGCATAGCCAAATGTAGCGAGAAACTTTCAGGAAATTAAGCTGCCGATAGAATATCTTCCGCATAAATCAATATGTCAATTGTAATTGAATTTAAGAAGTAGTGGAGACTGTGATAGTAGCCCAACCCGTGAATGGTTAAATGTACAACTAATTAAAACATTTTTTATTACAATAAAGGAAAGAAATTGTAAATATTACTTAGTTAACAAAAAAAAGGTACCTTTTTTATATCTTTTTACGAAAATATCATCTGGTGATATATCTTACATACAGGATTGTTATATGCAAACTTTGTGTGCTCGTATGCCAACTGAAGAAGTAGCAGCCTTTATTTCATATGAGTTTTTTTTTATTTGCTGAGCAGCTTGTTAAATACGCTCCCATAATTCTGCTCTGGTGTTTAAGTTGTTATATATTCATCGACTATTATACCGTGTGTCCACAGAATCATTCACAACATGGGGATCTCCTTTATTGCGAGGGATATAGATTTGGTTAAAAGAGATAAAACTCTCCTGAGGTAAAATAGTATTGAGTTCCATAAAAAAATTTAGATACTTGACATGGTTCAGACACTATGGCAAAAAAGTGAATTTTTGAGGTTTAGATTTTTTTTAAATAACTCATTTATTTTAAGAGTAAGTTGAAGTTAATTGTCACATTCTTAAGGCACTTTGTTAATAGGAATCTAGTGATCTATTCAGATTTTTCAGATATGTCACCGTAGTTGAGTTGCAATTGTCAACTTAATTTTTTCTTATAGAGCTTATAGTTTGCTATGACACATTTAAAAAGATATTTTTTTTCTCTTTCTAAAAATGTATAATTTCACATATCCAATATAAAAAATAGTGACAGGGAAATCAAACAAAATTGTTTTTACACTAGTAGGTAAGAGCATCGATCGTCCTTTGAATACAAACACGAAATCAAAATAAATGTCATTGCAATTGCTTGTTGTCATCGAGCTTATTTTTATGTGTATTTTACTTTGTCAGAAGATATGAAAATCGTGCAACAAAATTCAACTTATCGTTAAATAAAATTAATTCGATATTTATTATTACATAAGTAATAAATGTGTCACCAAAATTCGACGAGAGCCGCCGCGCTATTCCTGGTCCAGTATCCAAAAGAAGGCAATTTCACCTGTCTACTTACAATTACTTTTACAACCAACTGCTTCTTCCTGAAAGATATTGGTTTGTTTGTGGATTGGAATTTGAAGGTATTCAAAAGAATTACTATCTCCACAAAAATTAAACTTCTGGAAGCATGCTAATTGGCCTTGGCCACAGAGCTGGCTGAAACGCAGGTGAAAACTCTGGCTAATAACATGATTTGTAATTAATAAGTAATGCGTTAATTAATAAGTAAAAGAATTCTATGATGGGGATAAACATAAATAAAATATTGATTTTCCATGATTCTTAATTCCTATAACCGGCATAGGATGATATTTTTTGTCGTTAAAATTTGCTCATTACTAGTCCAAAACAATCAGTCCACAGTTAGATATAACCAAATTAATTTTATGACAGCTTACTTTAATGTACTTTGTTTTTCAAGAACACCGTTACCAATAAAGTTTTGAAGCTTATGGAAGATTTTTCTCTTTCTCCGCTTGTAACCAATATTTTTATGAAAGGATTTGAAAACGCAGCTTTCGAATATGCAAATCTGAAACTTACAGCATGATTGAAATATGTTGATAATACTTTCATTATCAGGTCTCACAATAAAAACTTTCTTTTATATTCTCAAATTTCCTTAAAAATCAACACACTTATATAAAACTCTGTGTACAGGAAACCCACACATATGGATCGATATCGCCTCATCAACTCGCTCCATCACCCAGCCTAAAAACTTTTGTTATTGCCTCCTTATCCTATTTTCCTGATAT
>ML218409.1:30111-50601 GCA_004785975.1 Popillia japonica
CATCCTGTATATTTTTGCATTAACGGATCTGAATTATGAACAGTTTCTGTTAATATGTTCCTGTGATTATTTGTAGTCGTTTTTGATAAAAAAGCAAAATTTATAAATGTGTGCGAAATGTATTATTGAAATACATACTACTTTGGTATCAAATGTGCTATAATTGCATAGAATGTGAAAATATAAAAACTAGTAAGTATGTTAATACTAATAAAAAGTTGGGTCACTATAGTGATATGTAAATGAATAGAATATAACAGTGTAACAAGCGTTGAATTTAGATTTTAAAAGTCTATTTCACGATATGAATTAATCTAACAAAGAACTTGTATTCATGACATTTGTATTATGTTCAAAACTATCCTGGCCAAGAGATCCAGACGAAAGATGTATATTTTTACATAAACGGATGCAGATCCTAATTATGGACAAATTTTGTAAATATTTCTGTGTGACTATATCTATTCGTTTTTGATAAAAACATGAAATTCAAAATATGTGACTAATAACAAAATGAAAGTAACGAAAAGTATTAAACAAAGTAAGGAGATAGACGCTACAATAGAGTTTCAAAATACATTCTATTCATCCAAACAAAGACGCAAGCGATGGTTGAAGGAATTTCCAGCTTCTTCGCGTTACACAAACTCTTGGATGTGTTCACACAAATAAAAATCCGCTCCCTCACAGCCAGTATGAAGTGAGTAGATGCGCCATCGTGCTGTAACCGCGTTCTACCTCCCTCGACAGGCATTACTTCTCGAAAATTTAGTAACACATTTCCGAAGAAATATACGTGTCCCCATTTAAATGACCGCCAAAAAAGTAGCGACCTACTACTCAATCACCAATAATACCGCCCCATACATTTAATGACCATGTGTGTGACAAAAATAATGAAAATTCTAACGATTGAGAAATCTATTTTTATGGAAAGTCACTTTGTCAGTAAACACATAGTTGAAAAGTTTAGATTTTCACGAAGTTTATTTTGCCCAGAGTTACTTTGTAACGCTCGTTTTTGATAAAGCTGTTGGTGTAATTGGATGTGATATCCATGAAAGTAATTCTTTTTCAAAATTCCTTGAAAGGACCTCCCACTGCTTTCTATTTCTTCACTAATTACCTTTTAACTGAAAGTGTGATTTCTTCTTGCCATTAATAATATCGATAACTCATTGCTCACAGTTTTGATCTATTTGCTATTTTATACTTCGCACTTCCCGTTCCTATAACCCTTTCCAACAAAATCTTCAACACCTTCTATCTGGACGTCTTTGGTCGTAATATTTCTGACCAGAAATTCTGCTTGCAAGAATGTAATTCTTTTCACTATCACGTAATTCAAAGATCATGTTACATTCATACCGTGAAATAGACTTTTACAATATAAATTCAAACCCTGTTACACAATTATATTCTATTCATTTACATATCACTATAGTAACCCAACTTTTTATTACTCTTAACATACTTGGCAGTATTTTCACATTTTATGCAATCAAAGTACATTACGTATGTATGTAATTCAATAATGCATTTCGTATACATTTTTAAATGTTATAGCAACATATTAATAAAAAATGTTAATTAGGATCCGCAACCGGTTATATAAAAATATAGAGGGTATCCATTTTAAAAACATATATAGAAAAGTTAGTCAGTTTCAGAAATTGGATCATGAATTCTGAACATTCTGTACATCGCTACGTTTTGAAATTTTGCCTGAAGTATCTAGTCTGCCTTGATAAAAGAATTCCCAATTATTTCATCGTAAACATCACATTTGCGGCAGTATTGATTCTTTTAATGGCGTTATGTAAATATCGACAAAAATATTAATTTCCACTACACAAGCGCATTAAATAAAAGAAATCAAATAGGTAGGTAGTACGTATAGACAATAGTCAATGACTTCTAAAAATGGTAAAAAATTCACAGCGTTCTATTTAAAAAATATGTGTGATTATGCCGATTATTTTTCAAACACTTTGTATAATCCAGAATAATTTTCAGATATACTCCTTAATGTCTAGTTCTACCGTGTGTTGCAGAATAACATTTCACTTGAGTACCAAATGAGCAACTGGACCGGATTTCAATTGCAGGACCCTGTATGTATCTACCAGAGTTGGGCAAAATTCAATCAAATTAATCAATCGAAATTAAAATTAAAATTTTCAATTATTAATCAAAATGTCAGATTAAAATTGAAATTTTTACTTTTAATCGAAACAAATAACTAAAACAGTTGAAATTAACTTAATCGCTGCTCCGACCCGATTAAATTAATTCAATCGTTATTTTTTAGTTATTCAATCGATTGAAAATTAAATCTGTCTTAGGTTCTTCGAAACTATTCGGTCAGGTTCGAATTTGCTCGATCGATGACGCAACTTTTGTGATTCCTATACACAACTATTTAATAAATAGTATAGGTAAATAGTATTCCTTTAAATATTAATTATGATTATAAGATAAAATATATTTTAAAATACTTTCGTATCAATTCAGAAACACCCTGTATAACCGTGAATTAATTCAACCTTTAAAGCAAAAAATGAGGTATGAGAAAAAAAAGATTTACATTCTTAAATTGAATATTTCTCCAGAATTTAATTTACATTATTTTCTGTACGGCGCACTTGGTTGCCTGTTACGAAGTGTATAGGTGTACAAATTTAATCCGGTTGTGTTAAAATTAACGATTAACGATTAACAATTAACGATTACATTTTTACTTATCGACTATAAATTAATTTAATTGCTAATTAAATTAATTGCGATTAAATATTCGATTGATATTCTTAATCGGGAATTCGATTGATGCCCAACTCTGGTATGTACATACATACATATGTTGTTCGTACTATTCTCCAAATCTAATGTGGAAAAGTATATATTTTTTAATTCTATATAGCTACTACTTCTGCTTTTTCTAAAGAAAAATCGTGTTTAACAATTCACGTGGGACGTTGTACACGATTCATTTCCAACAAAAAAGAAACAGATTTCAGCTTGACTAAATCCAAATTTCCACGATTCGTCTACTTCCTTACCGAGTAACTGAAACTGCTCAATTTGCATAATGTTCTACAACGAACGGAATCCTTCTATATAAGTCTTCGACCTAATTGTAATGCATTGTGTGTAACGTCATAATGAAAACAAATTGTATTTACTTCCGCGAACAGATTTTGTAGAAAAGTCTGGTGATTTAAATACTTTCGAGTCATGTAGTAATTAATTCTTCGTAATTCTCCGTTATTTAGTCTGTACAACTATAGAATAACCGACGTAGTAAAGATTAGAAGTAAATCTACGCTTCCAGAATGTCTACATACATAATTGTTTAGAAAACTCTATAAAATTCTAGAAAAAAGGAGGTTATTGATTTTATACACATATTCAGGCACAAATTATAAATACAGGACAGGATTGCGTTCCGTCATTTGCATGTTTTTACGAATCTTTTTATGTAACAGTAAAGTAGGTCGTACCATATTTAGTTTGAATTTTTGAATCATAAATAATGCCGACATTAAGTTTCATGAGATACAGTCAACGGTAATCTATAACGCCTGTCAATAACTCGATGTTTTATTCAGTATAAAATTTTATAGATCCTTCAAAAATTTAAAATAACTTGCTGTGACGTAAGTTGAATATTAAAATAATTTATTAAATCTAAAAATTTACATTAAGATTGCTGAAGTAACAGCATCCTAATTGCATTTATTATCACTATGAGATCAGACAGATTCAGAATAAAGCGATGAAACGAAATTTTGCATATTTGTCTGTGTCGTATAGATATATGTAGACTTTTATTAGAATAACAAAAAAGATGCAGTAAGTATGAAGTCATTAAATATTCTCTTCCAAAATAAATCTTCGTTAAAAGACGTACATGTAAAACCTAACTTATCGCTCTCTTCTAAAGTATGAGGAGAGAGAGGCGTTAAAGAAAATACTAAGGCCAGTTGTTTATATCTATTAAATTATTGTTTTGCGTTGTATACAATCAGGTATGAAAGCTTTCAAATCTAGAGCATCCAAATTCTACCTTGACGGGTTTAGGTACATACATGCGCATTGAATACTTTCTCGTGCAACACTACTGGAATCTTTATATTTATTTATATTTTCTATGCTTATTATGTAGAAGCTATCTAAATAATTCCATTACTTTCATATATTGCCAGTTTTGTATTATTTCCTTTCCGTGTGCTTTCTTTCTATTTCTTACACACCAGAACCGGTCCGCTTGGCATAAAACGTGTATTTCCATTCATACTTTATTTTACTTGTGACCTCTTTCTTATCACTTTGTAGTACAAGCATTTGTTCTTGCTGTAAGAAAGATGCAGATGGATACAATGACTGGCACCGCAGTTGCCTTTACTGAACCTGTAGAGGGCTATACCGTGTAAACGTCTGTGAGCGACCGATATCTAACCTGTGTACGCTATAATCTACTGTACAATAATTGTACAGTAGAACGGTTTTATTATCGTCCGATATATTCTTATTTTTTGCTGATGTTGTTAATATATTTCGATTATAAAATTTTTGTTAACATTCCGACAGTTCTGCTTCCTTTTGCCATTGTTTTATTTATTCTTTGTTTATGTTCTGACTTTTTTGTAATCTCCCCTATTAGTTTATATAACTCCCAAGTATTCAAACTGCTTTACCTTTTCGATTTTATACTTTCGATTATCATTCATTTTTTCTTCCAGTAACTTGAACACATTTTTCAGCTCTTTTCTGGATCTAACCATGAGCATTCATATATTAGGCCCTTAATTTTTTTTCTCAGGCTGCTTTCTTGGTCTAATTCTAAGTTGAAGATCGTCGTAGATAAAGGATCTTGGAGATATAGTCTGTGAGAACAACTGAACCTCCCCTGGCATCTAGTGAAGCGAGTATGACTACTCTGCAATCAGGAAAAAATTCGCCCCAGAGAGTCGAAAAGCAACACAACCACTCTACTATAAAGTGACGTGAATATTTAAAACATTTTTTTTATGAACACAAATCATGTACTTCTAAGAAACTCGGCTCATGGCATCTGCTGCTTTGATTTCTGAATTGTTTCAAGCTTTCTTTAATGTTTATAGATGACATATAGATGAAACTTAAACTTAGCGTAACGATTATTTGGCGGTAGTGTACTTGTGAGATTACCTAGTGATCTGCAAGTGATGTGTGCTGCTAATCTAGTGTTGCGTATATCTTTTTTGATGTATCTGCAGATCATTACCAGTTGTATTTGGACGCACTTACTTTAGATCTTTTAGATAAAAAACCTACGTTTTCTTGTGACTTCAACTTGCTCGAATTTATAGCTGTTACCAAGGACAATGAGCGTAGTTGTGCAACTTTATTTTCTTAATGACAATGGACATCTAGCCTTAGATATTCTTGTTGTATGTATCATACATCGTTCTTGAAACAAGTACTTGTTCTTCAAATAGTAATATGCGATAAAACATTGAAAAACCCAGTCTTCATATTTTACATAATGACTTAAGTATAATTGACTGGTTGTACCTGAACAGTTATACGGATAACGTAATTAAAGGGTTCGTTCCATATTTTAAATCCCCAATAGGCAGCTGGCCATTTTGGCAGGATAGTCGGACCATTAAAGATATAACGCTGAAAGCTAGTTTTCTTTCAGAAAATACCATCAGCATGTATAATCTGGAACGGTGTCATATAGTTAATGAAATGTTATCATGCTGTTATGTCGACTACAATACTTACTACTTTTTATCTAAATTCTTTAAAAATACATCGAGAGTTTATGTATCATTTTTATTCATGTGTACGTCAATAAACTGCTGTAGTCCTCCGCAGTCTGCTATACTCATTGTCAGTCTAAAATATACATACATTATTGCAGTAGAAATCGACGAATGGGCGTTTATTAAAAGCAGTCAGTTATTTAGATAAGTATAGAACTCTTTATTAGTTTACTTTGGCAGAAAATACTTAGACGATGTAAAAATAACTAAACAATAGATTCTTCAGATGTTTCATTAATTACAAAATTTTGGTATGTTAATGTACATACATACCTATGTATAAGCAAAATTGAAATGCGTGTATTATACTTTATCTAGATTTTATAGAACTAAGAGAGTAGAAAGATATCAACACTGAACATTATACATTCTTTAATACATTAAACAGAAAGTTAAAATTAAAGGAATTTACAATCTCTAAATCTTTAGATAGATTTTTATAAGTATAACATTTATGTTCTTATTTTTAACTTATGATAGACTCTGCATTCTTTTAAAAAATAGCCGAACCGTAATTTATACAGAGGACTACGACTTTAAATCTTACTACGACTTTAAATCGTAATAAATCCAGTACCTTCTAGTTATATTTTTAACGGCTAGCGAATTTCTGCCAGTTATTAGACCTAGCACATAATACTATATAGTATTCTAAATTTTGATATCTACAGTCTGTTTCAAATTTACGGGGATCCCCAGTAGGTTCATATTTGACAACGCTACTAAACTGAGGCGTGAGTAGTGATCTGTCTTGGGTAGATTTAAGGCCTAATTATGGCCGAAGAATAATATTTTTTGTAAATACTGAACTGTCGTCTATTTATATTTTATAAATACAAACAATATTCTTATTTTCTTCTGATTTCAATTATATAACATGCACAATGTTTTAAATATGCAACTTGTACATATTTGGCAAAAGGAGTTATTTTAGAAGAGAAGCTTGGTTCAAAACAGTATGGACCTATTAATGTTCAGAATTTATTTTGAGTTGCATTGTGTAATGCAAATAATGAAACTACTAATAAACTCATTTAGCAAAATCTAACAAGAGCAGAAAATTAAGGCAAAAACATCATTCAGAAGGACGAATGTAATTTAAAAACAATACGGTAAGCAAGAAAAAGAGTGAAGATCATTGTGCTCTATACCATTAATCATTGCACACAAATTCTACCTGATTATGTTAATGAAATGCTTCTAGTGAAAACGAATGGTAAATAAGTAGTCTTCAAGATTGTGTACAAAGAAGTATGAATTAAAGGTTTCTAGATTTATTTTTGTGATAATATGATAAGCTATTTGGGTGACTACTATATAATTTCAATTAAATCAAAGGCAGATTGTGTAAACGGAGTGCGATATACTCCCTGCGTCAAAATATTCACCAGAAGGATTCAATTATATATACTAATCTAGAGTTTTTTGATTACTTCAAATTCTTGAGTGATGTTCCAAAAGCTGCTTTTTGCGACATCTTCCGAATGTCTGTATTTATAACAAAAGAGGAACCCTATCACAGCATTGAGCCATTAGACAGTGCAGTTTGAGTGAAGTAGCTTTTTATAGGTATTTAGAAATGTTGCTAGAAAACCCTAAATTACGCGCACAAAGAAAGTGAGGTAGTTGATCAACTCAATAGAGATGTCTGTTTTCGTTAGACTCTTCTGAAAGTGTTTCTACTACACTGTGTGTACTGAACTACTACGATGAATGATTATATCTGAAGTTGTTGGTTGAGTTATGTCCATCGTTTGTAGGATTTTTGTATACCGGCATTTCGGCAGTTCGTGTATTGTTGAGGGGCTATTGCTTGGTCGATCACCACCTCTATTTATTCGAGGCAGTATGACGGCTGCGTGTTATGTTGATGATGTCCTACAAACCACTTCACTACCTTATCTAGATGGCCATCCACACGTTCTTTTTCAGCAAGACAATGCACCTCTCCATATTGTTCGTCGAACTATAGACTTTCTCCAAGAAGCAGGCGTTAATATTTTGTCGTGACCACCCCGTTCCCCGGATTTGAACCCTATCCAACATATGTGAGATATCATTGGCAAGAGACTGCTCACTTTGCACCATCCTCCACAGGCTTTGGCGCAGTTAATCAACGAAGTTCGAGTTGCTTTGAACAAGGTCCCGCAAACAGATATCGACCATATCATCTTGTCGACTACTAGACGTGTACAGGAGTGTACTCAGCTACGGGACCGCCAAACATATTATTAATTTTTTTTAGGTAAAAAAAAATTCTTGCAAATGTTATCGTTTCATTTCTGATGTAAAACTATCATTGCCAAACGAATTATGGGTGTGACACTTCTAATGTCATTGAATATATGTATTTATAGCTCTTGTGCATGTTTGGCAATCCTATTAAATTTTATTGGAGCAACGACGGGATCCATATTTTTTCAAATTACAGTAATAAATTATAGTGTAATTTATTTCTATAAAGTAATGTTCTAATTGCCTTTGATCTTTTATTTAATGGATTATGTATATGCGTTCTCAAGTAACCTCGTACATACAGATGCTTGTATGCCGTGGCGATAGGTCAAATCCAAGACAGTGGAGCCGGAAGTGGGAAATAACACCATCTCTATTTCTACGACTGGGAGTAGACGAACTCGTATGCAACTTGACCAAACTAGACATATCCTGTCAAGGGTATGCTGACAACATAGTCATTTATGCAAGGGGAAAGTTTGAGAATACCTTCTGTGACATAGTTCAACGACGACTTGTTACTACGAAAAAATAATGCCAATCAGCGGGTCTCAACATACACGCCACTAAGACTACTCTTTTAGATTTTGGTGGAGAGCACAGCGAAATAGATCACACGGAGAATGATTGGGAAAGGATTGCCTAGGCGTACGCCTCATCCTTCTGAAGTCGAGGAAGCCTGAGATATTCCCTGAGACGATTTTTCGAGGAGGTTCAGTTTTGTGCAATAATTTACCACAAAACTTAGAACCAAGAGTGAATCGGAGAAAGACACCGTTTTGAAAGTCAATAGCAACGCCATCAAATGGTACACCAACGGCTCCAAAACGGAATAGGGAACTGGAATAGGGATATATGGGCCTATAACCAAGTATTCCGAAAGCTTGGGGATGTAGGTACACAAGTATCTTCCAGGCGGAAATACACGCAATTGAAAGATGCGTCCAGTTCAACATCTGTAGAAGCTACGAAAAGGAAGAGATTATCATAATGCCTAATAGTCAAGTAGCCATCATGGCGCTGAACTCCAATATTATAATCTCCAAAATGGTTTGGGGGGTGCCTAGACAAACTAAACGAGCTAGGTAAAAGTAACAAGGTACACCTGTTGTGGGTTCCAGCACACACTAGAGTGAAAGGAAACGAAATAACAGATAATCTCCTTAAGAAGGGAGCCGAATCCCTTTTGTGGGGCCTCAACCTTTTTGCGGGATAAATAGCAGTGTAATACTGGAGAAGCTCAAATGTGATGTAGAGCAGAGAAAATCCAAATACTGGGAGAATCTCCACGGTATGAGGCAAGCTAAAACTGTTCTGTGAACATATAACCAAAAGAGATTCTCAGAATGCATTAAGCTCAGCAAAACCAATATTTGTATATTGACAGGGATCTTTTGCGGTCATTAGTAAACTGAACGGACACCTAAGCAGGCTCGGAATACCCTAGGAGCACATGAAATTGAAGAGAGAAAACTACCTAATCTGGAACCTTTCGACATCTTGCACTTTCTAAAAAGAATACGACTAACTGGCTAGTTGAAAATACAGCGAGAATAGAGGGCGCAACAGATGTTTCAGGTCGCAGAGTAATATCCCCCTAATACCACACATACATGCATGCCGTGGTGTTAGACAGATTAATACTACTGGGCATAATTCCAAGTAGTGGAAAGACCATGAGACTGAAGATTGCAAACTCTACTGTTCATGCTGATAGAGAATGCAAAGTAGTTTAGTTTCGCAAATATAAGTAATTGTGTTGTAGGTAAGGTACTATACATGGTATGTAGATATGTACATTTAGTCACTTACAGTCAAATATGTATCATATGTACCTATATTTTTTCTTATGCAGAACTTGTAATTCATTTCCATATAAAAACTCAATGGAAATTGACATTTTCCTCTACGGAATACAATATCAATGCCGCTATGGTACCAAAACTGCAATAAGCTCAATATTATGCAGCAATTAGAAATAATTTAGGACTTTATTAACTTTAAAATTCCATTTTACACGCAACGGAGTATTAGTTTGCCGGAGCAGAATATCGTTTAAAATTTGCGTTTAACATTAGCAGGTAACGAGATTTTCGAGAGGGTACCTGATGCTTATCAGGGAAATGATTTTAATTAAATCAAAAACAATCAAGTGCAGACGGCACCGTAGAGGAAAAAGAAAGAGGAATTAAATCTAATTCCTTCCGAATTAGATTCGACGGCATCCATCAGCGGCGGAGTATTAAAAGTGGGAATTCGAAATGTTGCGTTCTCACTAATTTTACATCGCAAATTCGGTTAACATGCAAATATTGCAAAACGTAAAAATAAATGGATTTTCGTATGTTACATTTTGAATTGCCAGCCAGGGCTTGTTGAAAGAATGACAAAATGGTCTAACCCCCTCTTAATTTTCTAATAAAAATAAAAAATTCGTTTATGTGACTATATGTAAATGTATAAGGTCAAACTAAACATTGTTAAATTTATTGTTACTTTTAATAGTTATAGAGCAAGAGTAAAGTCCATATACATGTATAAAATCACTCACAGATTGCATGTTAAATTAACTACTCGTTACGAAATTCTGCTGAAGAAAAACTGTAAAAATATTTACTGTATCTCTTGGTGCCGAAGTAATCAGCATTGTGCCCTACACAAAATGGCAAGTGTGAATTTTTTGGGTCATAGGCTGCTCACATTTCCCTTGAACAAGATTTGGTATGAGAAGGAGCTTAAAGTCATAAAAGATGCAGCCAGATGTAGCCAAATGTGTTAAGGTTTAGTAAAATCTTCAATTAGCTGGATCTTAGAATTGCTTATAGTTTGGACACTAATTTTGAGAAGTCTGGTCGGTAATCTTAAAGATAAGGTTCAGCCTTTGGAAAAGGAGGGGTTTACGAAAGCAATTTTAAAAATTGTAGTCTAAAATATATTGGGCAAACAAGACCTTCCATCTCAACTAGGTTCAAAGAGCTAATTCAAACATTTGTTTTGCCTGCATGATATATTTTATATCCCGGATATTAACGCTAAAGTGAACATCCTGTCCTCTCGTCTTATCGAGCTATTTAACTTGCACACTCCTTTGAAAACCTTGGTTTTACGTAAACCTAAAGCTCTTTGGATAGCTGATATTAAAGTTATGATGGCCGGAAGAGATAAAGCAAAAACTAAATTTAGTAATTCAAAACAACTCAAACTCTAAAAACATATGGAAAGAATTAAATTCATTTTGCATCATCACTAAAAAACAAATTGATTTACTTTTGGAGCTGCAGGATGTAAATGATATTAATCAATTTTTTATTAATTCTACTCCAAACTCCTCTAATCGAAACAATGATTGGGCACAATACTATCGAACTCATACAAAGAATAATAGCTGCAATGACTTCACTTTTATCTTGGTAGACGATGAATTAGTAGCTAACGTATTGCATAAGATATCCTCATCTTCTTGTGGATGTGATGGTTTATCCATTAAGTTGTTAAATCTCTGTTCTCCCTTCATTTACAAGTACATTACACATATTATTAATAGTTGCATCCTCAGCAGTACATTTCCAACTGCTTGGAAAGAAGCAATTATAATTCCTCATCCAAAAAATCCATCTCCTCAACTCTTATCTGATTAAAGCCAATTAGTCTACTCTCAACAGTTTTTGAGGAAAATTTTGAATATGCAATTACTACATCTTAATAACGCCAATATTTTGCCCGTTTATCAATTGGGTTTTCGTTCTGGTCATAGTTGAGAATCACATTTGCTTAAGATTACCGATGATATTCTCACTGCATCGGATCGTGAGGGACTATGTACTATATCGGCGATGTTGGATTTTACCAAGGCATTTGACACAATATATGATATAATACAAGTGTATTCTATTCAATGGCAAAGAAATTTTTCAACATTGTCTTTCATTTCTGTATAAATGTTTCATTTGTTCAATAAATCATACGCAAATATTTCTTTAATCCATAGTATGCACTAGCGTAAATTATTTTGTCGCTCACAGTTCTGTTCCTGATTGATATTTATTTTCATATTATATTATTTTTTATAGAATGCTGCTCTATTTGCATGACCTATTATATTACGACTGTCTAGTTTTGTCACTACTAGTTCCACAAATACAATATTGTCATGTATGACAATGGAAATTTAAATATGCCTACCATCCACCACTTATAAAATATTCAAAACGAGTGCTTTTGTTCCTATATCATTTTGTCGCACAGCACTGTAAAGACAGCAACAGATTTAATCGACAGTTGAACCTATAGAGTTATTAATAATGTTGCGTTATGGTCTTTTGAGCAGGTTCTTTGGTTTCCGACAGGTATTAATTGCTAGTTAATGTGTGGCTATCGATCGTAAAACGCTGAGAACCGGATAGCATTACGATGTGTTGTTATCTCAATGTAAGAGGCATATTCTAAATAGATATAATCTAGTTTTCCTTTTTAAATTAAATGCTTTTTAGTGGAGAATTTACGTTTAGCTTAACTTAGTTTAACATTGAAGCGAAATTTATTTTCGTTCTTAAAACTTCTGAAAATAATTAAAATCTCTTCAATAGAATCCGTATATAAATTGCAGTCGCATTGTTTTAATATAAAGTAACCCGATATTTAGCGTAAATTCAGTAATGGATTGGTGCCCATTGCAAAATCTTCATATTTTCTGGCTTATTGCATTCCAGAGCTTCCTACTCTTTGATTTTTCCTGCCAGTTATTAACGCCTGTCCCTCTTAAATCTTCCATTACTTCCTCTAGCCATTTCCATCTAGGTCTACCCTTTCTCTTATTTCTGATTGGCTTCCAATTCAATAATAAATGGATCACAGCGTTTTCTCCTGCCATCCAAACATATTCCAGACCGTTTATTCTTTGTCGTTTTATTTTTTTACAATATTTTCTTTTCTGATTGCTTCTTGTAGCTCGCTGTTTGTTCTAAATCTAAATTCATTATCCGTGAGTTTTATTGGATACATTATTGTTCTTAGTATTATCATTTCGAATATTCTTATATTTTCTAAATTTTTCTTAATCATTGTCATCGTGTCCGCTGAATACATTAGTACTGGCCATATTAGAGTGTTTTATATACGTATATCGATTTTAGTCTTTTAGAAAGACTCCTACTTTTTAAAAGCTTCATATTGGCATAAAATGCTCTATTAGCCGCCATATTTTTTCTTTTATTTCAGCCTTTCTGTCGTTTAATATAACAACACCTAAGTATTCGAATTTGTTGACCTTTTCAAATATATACTTCTTCTTTGCAATACTATTTTCTTTGTCTTTATTCCCAACTGTCATCACTGTCGTTTTTGCTTCATTCATTCTTAAACCTAATTCCTCTCCTTCTTTAATTATTTCTTGTATCAATTTAACCATTATTTCTTTCTTTTTTGTTATGACCGCTACGTCCTCCGCATATGCTACTATTTGACTGCCTCTTGTTCTTAGCATTCCTTTGTTTATTTTTCGTGTCACATATTCTAGAGCTAGTTAAGTAAAGTTGCTGACAGTACGTCTCCCTGTCTAACACCTTTATTCGTTTTAAATAAGTTTGTTTCTTCCTGCGATGTATTAACACCAACCCTTGGAGATTTCAAGGTCATTACTAGAAGCCTTCTTAGTTTTGCTGGTACTTTGACCACTTTTATTCCTAACATAAGTTTGTCCCTTATAATATTATCAAATGCTTGTTGGGAGTCGATAAATAAGTAAAATGTCTCATTCCATGTTATATTCATACGCTTTTTTCAGTATTTGCTTTATGCAATGCACTGTCGTCGGTGGTCTACCGCTTCTGAAACCATACTGATACTGTGGCACGAGATTTGTTGTTGCACTTGTTAATCTTTTCTGAATTATTGCTGACAGGATCTTATATGTTGTGTTCAAACGTGTGATTCCTCTATAGTTCTTACAATTATGCTGATCTTCCTTCTTATGCAAGGTTACTATTTGCACAGACTCCCATTCTTTTGGTATCGTTCTTCATTCCACATTTTCCTATGGTATCATGTATTTCCTCTCCTCCGACCTTTGGTAACTCATTACTTTTTTCATCTTTTCCTGACGCTTTTTCGTTTCTGCTGTATTTTATATCTTCTGCTTCTTCTAAAGTCGGTTCTTGTACTACAATGTTATCGTCTTTTCCCTAAGGTAGTTATTGACTCGGCTGGTTGTCGTTTAGTAACTGCCTATAGTACTTTACCCATACCTCTTTATGTTAGTCTTCACTTCCAAACACTTTCCCTCCACCATCTTTTATTCCGCTCATTTTTTGTTTATATGGTTTGCTATGTTTGTCGATTTTTTAGTAATATAGCTTGCAATTCTTTACTCTATTTTTTTCTAACCATTCCCTCTTACACTTCCTTAGAGTTTTCTTAGCAGTCTTTACTTATTGCTTCATATTCGTTTCTATCCTCGTTTTTTGCGACTTTAACCATTTGCTTCTTGCATTTTTCTCTTGTTTTCTCTATACTTAATTCTTCTATTTTCCAATAAGCTCTCTCCATTTTATTGCCATGATGTTTTTTTTATTTTTATTCAAGCAAACATATAAGAAATTAATAAATACCAACGGAAGTCATAAGTCTACTTTACAATTTTGTGTATGCACAGTATACTGCTGTAGGTGTTAATTGGAAAACCTGACGATTGTATCCATCACGGAGCAAGGTTCAATGGCATTAAACTGATCGCCACTGTTCTTCATGTTTAGATACTAAAATACTAACTAACCTACTAACAACAAGAATCTGTACAAGATAGTTACTTGATTGTACTTAAAACTTAAAACGATTCTGTTTGCCATAGATACAGTGAAATCCCGTTCATTAAGCAATTAGATTTTGTTTATTTTTTGTTATTAACTTAATTTGTTAAAAAGTTATGATCATTTAATATATATCCTTTACCTTGTGCTACATCTCCCATTGCAGTACTTTTTGAAGCAACCAAGTACAAAACTATGGTTTACGTTATGGTAGCAAATCTTGAAATATTAACAGTTGCGATGTAAGAGTTTTTATCTAAATGAAAAAAAAAGCTCAAAAGATATTAGGAATAAAACTACCAAAAGCCATTGGTATCAGAAACAGTCAAACATCTATATTCAGAAGCCATGTCCTAAAAATGAAACATTCTTACCTAAGGGTTTAAATTTGTTCTTTAATAGGCGATGTTATATGCATAATGCCAATATGAATTCATACTCGCTGAAGAAAATGCAATTGGTTTACAAGGACATGTATGTATGTTGGTAATGCTTTAGTCATCTAGTTCAATGGTATAAAAGAAATACTTCACCAACGGTTTTAGTTTTCCTGATTAACGAACACTCTGATACTAAAGTCATAAAAAAAATTAAGAGATTCTTTTTTGACATATTAGGTAGATAGTCTTCTACCAATAATACAACGCTCAATTCAAAAATAATCTGCAATCAGCTTCTTTGTATATCAACAATATCAACAAAGAACTGCAACTTACCAGAACTGCTTGTGTAATGTTAATGTAAATGTTTATCGGTCTACTAATGAGCTATAAAAAAGCACGCATCCCTCAAGAAACCCCAGAGACTAATAATCAAGCAAATCACTATCGTTCTTCTCAGCATACACGGTTTAATGGTTCACTTTGATAGAATTTTCAGGAACCGCAACATTAACAACATCTCAAAAAATAAATGAAATCTCTCAAATTTTTCGTTAACTCAATGACTCTTGCAATGCTTTCTCCCAGAACAGCATATATAAAATCCCACGTGATCGTAATTCGGTTTGCGTACGTAAAACTTGGCACTCAATTCAATCTTGGATTAAAGAACATCAGTGGTAACTTAAATCTCATTTTTTACCTTTACACGGGCTACAACATTCATTTTGATCAGTTATTCCTTGTAAACAACGTCTTATACTATTTTCCCCTGAAAGCCATCGAAAAATAAAGACATTGCCAGAATCATAATCTGGCTGATGGTTTCCGATGGTTTTGATCTCTTAAAACTCCTTCCCACTGGTCGTTGATCCACTTCACTACACATTCATATACCGGGTTCTTTTTTTATTATTACACATATGCACCTCTCCTATGTGTAATCAGAAAAAGATAATTGTCAATCCATTAGCAGCATGGTAGGCAACCGGTTGTATATCAAAAACAAAAATACATACATAAGCCTGTTTGACACGACGTTAAATTTACGCAAAAATTTACTAGAAAATTTACGAATAAATGATATGACACGTTGCAAACAGAAAATTATGTAAAGAAATTTACTACTAAATTTATTCGTAAATTATTTAGAATCTGTCCGAAATGTATCAGTAAATCTGGGCGATACAACTGCGCACATTGTTCCATTGATGAAGATATCAACAGCAACATAACCTCCAATAACTAATAATGTCGTGGTCAAAGGATCAAGTATTACTATTACAACCAATTACAATGTAATTGTGATAGTAGTATTACTGTTAAATTGAAATATCCTCAAGGTCTACGAAATACGTCAAATTTTAGTTTGATTACATCAATATGTAACCACCAACTACTCTTTAATACGCATGTGCAAGTAAAAATTGTGTTAAAAATTTGGGTTACGTTGCAAACAGAAAATCATAAATTCATTTGTAAATTTGTTAGAAAATTTATTCGTAAATTTTTGCGTAAATTTAACGTCGAGGCTTTAGATGTAATTCTTAAATCGTTACCATGGAATAAAGAAAACATTTTTTTATGTCAAATATTTCACAATTTTTATACACGTATTTTAAATACATTATATTGAAAATTAATAATAATTTATTTAACCGATGAACAAATACAATCCTGTTTTAACAGGGCTCATGAAGCTGAATATCCTATGTTATGTAGAGGAACGGCCTGTAGGATCGCTCATAAATGTAACTAGGCATTTCCGAATATCATAGAGTTCGGTGTATAAAACCCTGAAAGAATTCAAATATAAGCGGTATAAAATACAAAACCATCAAGAGCTTTTCGAGGAAGATAAAATAATGGGAACTGATTTTTGTGAAGTAATGTTCAACACTTTAAATGAAAATAAAGAAATTCTAAATAAAATAACATTTACTGATGAAGCTACATTTACTTCAAGTGTGAAGTCAACTCTCAAAACTTCCGATTTGTACCCCACATTCATCCGTTAAAAAATACTAAATTTTGTTTCCATTAATCCATCAGATATTGGTCCCGTACAAATCCTCACGCTCAAAACCTGACCCGAACACAATATCCTCAAAAAGTTAATGTCTGGGTTGAAATAATAAGAGATAGACTTGTTGGCCCATTTTTATTGACGGTAACCTCGCTGGTGTAAAATTTCTAAATCTATTACGAGACCATATCATTCCATCAATTGAGATGCTGAATGCGGATGAACCCTGGTTCCAAATGGATGGGGCGCCGGCACACTCTACTAACGCCATCAGGATGTTTTTAAATAATACGTTCCCAAGACGGTGGATTGCCAGAATTGGGCCTGTACCATGGCCTCCAAGATCAGCTGATTTGTCTCCTAGAGATTACTTTCTTTGGGGTTACCTGAAAAGTAAAATTTACAAAAATGTTCAAATACGTAACTTGAACGAATTGAAAGACCGTATACGTACTGCATATAACGGGATAACCCCAGAATTTATTCATAACACCCTGCGTTGCTTTTAAGATCGCCTTGGTTATTGCCTTGAAAGACAAGGAGGACACTTCGAAAATTTATTATGACCTTAAATTCCATCTTGTTCATTGTTATTTTGTTTTAGTTTAAGTTTAACATGTTGCACTTTCTTTATTAAAAACATAACCTAGTTTTTCGCGGCGAATTTTCGCGAGTAGCTGTACGTTCCGGTTGTAAAATGAACGTGACTGCTGAGCGGTTATCCCAACCTCATGTGTAGTAGTGCCCGTTTAGTAGCGCGTGAAAAAGAAGCGGTTGTCAGTGGGCAATAAATAACCATAACATTAAAATCAGATTGTAATATCGTTTAGCGCTTAAATTCAATAGTTTTCTAATACATGAATTGCATGTATGTCAAAAAAGTCTACTTGGTAAATCTGTTAAACTAAGACACGCGTGGTTCTAATACGTCAACACTTGAGTGTATGACAGGTTGCTTCTATTCTGCCAATGCATTGACAATTATTTTTTTAATGTTATACGTAGGGGGTATGCGTAACAATAAAAAAAGAAGCCGGTATAATGTAAATCTTCTGATATCTTTCATTTAGTTTTTACTCTTGGAGAAAGTACTTACATTAGTAGTGCAACGTTGAGCTTGTAATTTTTTTACTTTCTCTTTGTTTTGTAGCGATAAAAAGCCGAAATCCGTTGTAAAATAATAAGAACGATATCATTTACAAACAAATGCGTAGTTAATTCAGTAGTAAAGCAATTGACACCACGGAATTCACCGTGCAAGAATAAACGAGTGAACTAACAATTTGACTACATATTGTATATAATAATCTGATGTTTTTAAAATATATATTCCTGCCTGGTATACAGGAAAGTAAAGCCGGAAAAGCAATTGCAACCCCCTCAGAAACCATAAATTTGAGCTGGTATATGTGTCACATTTTATAGGGGTGACTTCAAATTTCAACCTCTAAGTTTTATGATAACAACAAAGCCTATCGAGCTCTTTTTATACATAATCTGAGCTTAGTCCGTATTAATGGATATCTTAAAACCTGTTAAACAATGAGTCGCTGAATCATTTGGAAATGGTGGCATTCATCATAACACAACCTTCACGAAATACGAAAAATACACAGTATGTCAAATGCGTGTAAATCGTTCACTAAAGTACGAACTTTCTTGGGTCACCACAACACGTATGTATTGAGACTATTTCTAGTTTATTTGATTTTATATGTCTACGTATAGTCTGGACGCTATCTGAAATTTCCAATTTATTTTACGAGGTTCTATATTGTTGCTGAGAGGATTTGTGAGTTTCCCTTATGTCATCAACTTGCGATCGAATATGTGGCGACCGACAGTCTTAAGTGTCTGTACATATTACGTACTTCGGAAGTAATACATTTTGTTTTAAAAAGACTAGGTATATACGACGGGCATGTTACAATCAATGTGGAACATTAAATCTAATCTGCTTATAATGTAATCCTGTCACACATTATTTCCTTTCATTATAAGGAAATGCTGTTGCTACATTGTATGGAACAGAATAGAATACCACGTATAAATGTTAAACAAGTAATTTTAAGGTACAAAGTATCAGTGCTATACATTTTCAAAGATACGTACACTTATTAATAATGCCGGTAATATTACGGCGTATTGTAAGTAATCTTATGGTCAGATAATATTGTAACAAGACCTACAAAAGTACGTTCACTACACTACAAGAACCCCAGGTAGTCCGACAAGCAATACAGCTTCAAATTCACTGTACTTGCATCCACAAAAGATAAACAAAATAGGACAAATACATAAAATTCTATTCAGGCCAAATTCAGCAGCAACAATATACTTATGCGCATTATTAATATTTTGTTGACGTTATACTTACTTTATTATCCATATAGTTTTTCCACTTTTTAGGTCAATGATAACACTGCAATTCGAACAAAAGTCAAATTTATTCCAAAACCTTTACAATATATATAATCTGGTTTTCGTAACAACTTCGTCAGTGGAATAAAATTGACATTTATTTTAAAAATACATATATTATTTATACTTACTACACAAAAAGTAAAATAAAAGTGAAGGATGTGAAAAAGGCGTAGTATATCACGCTAAAGCTATGTAAAATCTTGTGACAGCTAAAAGACTATCGCCTCTAAAGTGGATGTGAAGCTTCATTGAACTTGATCATACAAAATAGTATATCACAACATCAGGTTACATTTTTTCCTACTAAATATATCATAATCCTTTTAAAAAGATAATACTTTATATAATTGTTCTATCCAGGCTGATTCATTTTCGATCCTCACCATTGTGATCTCGCTTACTATTGAAGACAGACGGTAGGTTTAAATTTGGCAAAGTTGCTAAATTTTGTGGTTCTTAGGATCCCGAAAAGAAAGTAGACTTAGAACAAATGACGTTCGAGTTATTTGAAAAAACTGAAAAATCTCATTTTCTTATTTTGCTTGTAGCACTTTTATTAGATCTTGCAGAGGAAAACTAAAGACACATTCTCAAGGCCACTTTTGCTCCTCTATCTAATGGTGTATTTAAAATTTTTATGCGACGTTTCGTTATTTATGGACCATCATCAACTTTGTTATTTCTTATTATATGTATTTTTATGACCTTTTAACTTATCTTATTATCCAGATAGTTTTTCCACTTTTAGGTCAATGATAACATGCAATTCTAACAAAAGTCAAATTTATTCCAAAACCTTTACAAAATTT
>SMLS01067032.1:0-25774 GCA_004785975.1 Popillia japonica
AAGTTTGGTTATATTGATCAGTTTAAAACTTTTACCGGTAAAGTCAACAATACAGTTGAAAAGGAACTAGGACCAAGAATTATTAAAGATCTTACACGTTCCTTAGTTGGTGAAGGTTATTTTGTATATTTTGACAACTTTTTACGTCATTTCCTTTATTGAGAAAATTGCAAAATGGCAAAATTTATGCAACTGAAGCAATCAGCAAATCGAGAAAGCACATGCCAAAGAATTTCAAACCAGATAAACAACTCGAGCGTGGTGAATTCGATTGGATGTCAACTCATGATGGTATATCTTGCGTATGGGATATGTTGACCTAGCTGACATGTTAAAAACTGCTACGAAATTGATCGGAAAAGTCAGAAATGGTGGCCGCGATTTTTTTGGCACATTATTGACGTCAGTGTAATCAATGCCAATGCAATAATTTTTAATCAGCAAAATACCGAGAGTCAAATGGACATGAAAAGTTTTCGAATTGCCGTTGGGACTGGGCTTATTGGGGCAAGAATCGAAACTCCTGGAAGAAATAAATCCATGTCACTTCAGATTCTTAACAAGTATAAGCCAAAAATAGCATTAGAAAGAAGATTCGATCAAGCCTTGCATATGCCACTACACGGTACTCTGCGCAGATGTTACTTTTGCGGCACTCGTAGCCATCAAAGAAGAAGTAAATGGTACTGCAGTACCTGCAAAGCTGCTTTATGTTTATCAGACAAACAAGACTGTTTTGTACGTTTTCATCAAAATACATAAAATACAATCTTACATATTTTGAAAACGTACAAAACAGTCTATACGAAATCATCAATTTTTCTTTTCTTTGGTTTACTTGCTTTCTGGTACATGTAGTATACCACATTTTATATTTATATTATAATAATAATAAATCTGTATCTAACTTTCTTGTTGGCTTTATTTATCACCAATACACTGCCTTTCGCGAAAAAATATTGAAAGAGCATTATTGTAAATGACAATTAGTTTGAACACATTTATCATAAAAAATCTAAAAACTTGTATCAATCTTTGAAAAGTTTCATAAGTTTGATAACTTGGAACGATCAGTGGCTGAAACACGCACTAATGTCCAAAATTGGCTGTTAGCCAATAAACTGAGTATGAATGTTTCTAAAACCCGCGATATTTAACTGTTTTTGTATTATAATATGTACAGCCTGCGTCTTTTTTGTTTGTGTTGTTTATATATTCTATTTTGCATTTTTGACCTGTGTATGCACTTATGTGTGATAGCACCAATAAATATTATTATTATTAAGTATATAATAACTGAAATTGTTTTATTGACTTTCAGATGGAAAATATCTGGAATTCAATGACAAATCACTATAAAAAATGTCCCTCCACCGTTGGTGTTTTATTTGTATCAGCTGATTTTTGCCTAACTCTACCAATTCTGCTCAAGAACTAAGAAAAAACGTAAAAAAACGTAGTTAAGAGCTTAATTTAATAAAGTTCAGACCTGAATCAAATTGTTGTAAATTATACTTAAATTTTCAATATTTATCCTAGTGCAACCTCCACAGTTCGAACATCAATCGGACACTCCAATAATACGGACACCATCACCATTCGGACATTTTGTGTTTAAATCTCTTTAGTCCGAACACAGACAAGCCTAACAAACCTCGGTTAGGGGAAGTCCGAAGCTATAACACGCATATATTCGGACTATAGGACGTTTTTTTTTCAGAACAAAGAAGCTATGAAAAAAGTAAAAGCCCTAAAGTAGGGAAAGCCTTGTATACGCAGTTCCTACATATTCAAATTTCTTCGGATATTCTACGAGAGAACGACTGTCCAATGATGAGAGTGCCGTACAACCATTTAAACAAAAGTTTGTAAAAATAGTTAAAGAAATGGATCTAAATGAAGATCCGATTTTTAATGCTGATGAGTCGGCCCTCTTTTGGAGAGCACTACTCTCAAGGACTTGAGTGCATCAGGTTGTAAATTCTGCTTCAATAATTCAGCTGTAATTCATGGGGAACGCATAGATTTCCAGTTTTTCTTCTCGGAAAAGCGGAAAGTCTCATTATATTTAGGATTGTATCCTTATTTTTAACTAATTACAATAGTATTAATTAAGTTAAACTGCAAATAGTGCAGGCATATAAATTTATATGTTATATTCAGAATATTTTATATGCGATAATTGTCTCCCATAAGTTAGGTAAACCTTTTGGAAATCAAAAACATTAAATTGATTGATTGCTATCAAGGTAGAACGGTCTTTTAACGTCCCTTACAAAATATTAAATTAATCAAGTTTTAATTATATGTATATTCATCGTATAAGACAACAGTTTTGATATATTAAAGGTTAGATTTTCACTAGAAGTGTCAAAAAATAACTGTTTTACACGTTATGAGCCGGGCTCGTTCAATGTTGATGTCAATGCAGCGTTGCCAAGAGTTGCTACTGCATCTGTTCAGCGTTTTAGGCATAGTGTAGCATTACCTACATACATATATTGAAGTTCATATGTGCTCTATCTCTCGTTCCTCTGAAGATAATTGCCTCTGATTTTTCTGGGGTTACTTCTAGATTGTGTTGCTCAAGCCAACAGTTCAACCTATTTGGGCACTTGCTCTCATACGATATTAGTTCATGGGCGTTTTTCGCTTTTATTACGAGTATTATTTCAGTACCCTATAATGCTAGCGCCTGTTGTTAGTTAAATCTGGAAACTGTTGTCAAAGAAAATATTCAGGAGGTTGGGACCAAGCAGTGACCCCTGTGACAACATTTTTGTGCTATAGCTTCCATAAAACTGGCTTACTTGATCTAGGAGAAGAACGAAGTACTAGCAGTGCTGTCGAATTCATTTTTTTGTTAGGACTTATTTTGACCATGTGGATATGTTGACTTAATAGATATAAACAAAAAGATCAATTTCAACAACTTTCAAATAAGCATAAAACGATGGCGTAAAAAAGTTTCAACAATTTCTAAATGTAGTGGTCAAGTGTGGCAGTGAAGCTTAGATTTGGTCAATTTTCAAAACTGAATAACTCCAATGTGTGGTGGTCAAGCTTACAGACCCTCACAAGTGTGCCAAAATCCAAATTATAAACATTGAACTGTATAGGTATTTTACAATGGAATAGCATTGGATCGTTGTCATACACGACAGGCACTTGGACACGTGGACACGAAATAACTGTCAAATTAGATGCATCTATGTCACTGTATCACTTGTCGTCTGTAAGGTTTTTTACAATTAAATCAGGAAATACTTTACAAATAGTTGTTTATTTATTTGTAGTAAGATCAAAGATAATAGATAGTGACCCGATGTGCTACAGAAAGATGGGTTGCATACTTTTTATGGCCTCACTTACTTTGCAGCTAGAAGCCGATCAGTCCAATTATAAAGGGCGTCATTGAAAAAAGTGAAAAATGTGAAAAATGGAACGATAGTATTTTATTAAACTTAAATCCAAAATATTTTGCGCAAATTCTCTTCCAGAAACGAGAAAAAAAAATTATATTTATAAAATATGCGCCACTGTGTTTTTAGGAAAGCTTGTTGTACGTGACTGTAGCATACCGTAACGGGGTGTAGGTGTAGCGATAGCAATATTTAATCTCTGGTCAACGCACAATCAGATTGAGTCTGTTGTGCTCAGTCTGATTTTCATTTATGGTGAAACAGGTGAAAATCTTCGTCAAACATGTCTGACATATGGGCAGCGTTTTCGAAATCGTCGTGACACATTCCACACTTGCATAACAGATGTCGGGTGCAGATTAGGGGAAACCGGTAGATTGTTGCCATCTTATGAAGGTTGTGGACATGGAAGGCCTCGTAGGATTTTGCGTGCTGAAAAAGATTTCCTGGACCTTGTTGACAGAAATCCAGGTGTAAGTACACGAGAGGCAGCAATAGGCTACACACCATATTGAGGTGTAATTTGTGAAAGTTCCTTTATCAATTAGTGTGCTATACAATTTTTATACGTAATCATATTGATGTTATTGAGCCCTTCAAAGCTATTTAAAAAGCTGACTCATCAGCGTTATCTCCTAGTTTTTATTACATCGACAGCTGTTTTTGCGATACCTTGTATTAGTTCGATCGAGGTATTTTTACACACATTGAGCATTCATAATTTTAAGGGGGTCATTTAAAGGGGATGGGGAAGGGGTTAATTTTGCATACAAACTACAATTTTTTGGATTTATATTCCACATAACTGTCTCTCACCATTTTTTATATTTTTTGCTTTTATTTCAAAGACACCTGTCTGTACTAAATGTCTAACGTTATTTATGGTCACAGTGGGGATACTGGCGTTGATTGACATTTACGTCACATTTGACGTTTCTCGGTAGTTAATTAATTATTAATTATTAATTAATAATTGTTATTTTTTAATCTTGCTTTATACCTTTGGCGTTCTAAAGATTACTTTCTACCCTTATGATGCAATGTACCTACTATTGATTATTGTTTTGTTGTCACATGTCGACTGTATTTGTCAATGAAATTTAGCAATAAAAACGTCTTGAACTCCTATTATAGTAGTTACAATATGTAAAAATTACTTCCAGTAATTTTATCATCGTACTATCTTACTTGATCTGTTATAAACATCATTTTCTTAAAGGAGCAGTAGCAAGAAATGTATGTATGTATATAAAAATTCAGAAAACTAAATTTTGCGGCGGCGTGTATACAGATTTTCTAGATATTTATCATACGTAAAATATTTTTTTAAACTAAAAAATGATAAACATTTCTCATAGAAAAACGAATACAAAGAAATACAAATCCGTACTATTTGTTGTACCGTATAGTGAACATTTAGATATAGAATTTAGTACGCCGGCACTTATTTCGCAATCAGCACAAAGATTTTATTTTTGACAACTATTTTCCGAATAAATTTTAAACTTTGAACAAGGTGGATGGTGCTGTTATAATGGCAGGTGCTCTTTTCATAGTGAATATACCAACTGAAGCTTACGAAAAAGAACTCGATAAAAAGAAAGAGAAGAAACCTTGGTCTCCTTTCAGCGCAACTTCGTCGATAAAGCAATATTTAAAAGATCCAGCAGGAAAGATTAATATGGACGAAAAACCGCTTTTATCTACGAAACATGCCATCGACTACTCATCTATAACGAATTCGGGCGATACAAGGAAATGCAGTTGCTTACATATGCAAAAGGTAATAAAATCTTTATAACTACCTTTATTAGTGTTTCCGAGTGATTGTTCAGATGCTACATTTGCGTTGTTAGAGAATTTTCTTGGTGAGCAATGATGAGAAAATACAGGGTGGGGCAGAGCAACTTGCTTATTTTGAAATTCAAAAGAAAAAGTCAGGCAAATGGAGATTTAATTCTTTGGACAATATCAACTACAACATGTAAAGTTTGTTTTCACGCAATTTTAAATACTTTTAAATATATCAGCCTGATACACTGCCTTAATCGAATTTTGAAGTTTCGTTGAACTCTTTCCAGTATATGGACGGGCATGTTGGCTATAGCTTGACGAATGTTGTTCTTCTGTAACGATCGTTGTAGACAATTGATTTCATTTAGATTAGATTATATTGAGATATTCTGGGCGCTCTGAGAAGTATTACTGTGAAACAGTCATTGGTACACGAGATGTACTTGCTGTGGTACAGTCGTGCTGTAACCACATATCTCCTATATCCATCACATTCAGTTTTGGCAGAAAGATCATGTAGGCATAGCGGTCAGAAATCACTGAAACATTTCGTTCGTTTTCCTCAAAAAACCATATTATTCCCACTCTCGATATTGCACACCAAAAAGTCACAAGTTCTGAATAAACGTGATGCTGATGAACCTGTCTGGGGTTATGAGGGCTCCAATAGCGCAAGTTCTGCTTGTTTACAGATTCTGAAAGATGGAAGTGAGTCTCATCACTTAAGAAAATAAGAATGTTCTTAGGAATTGGAAGAGGCGTTTCGCATGCATTTTCTCAAGCAACAAATTTACGCCAATTTGTAGGGATGAAATCTCAATTTTTGACTCAGAGATGCAGGAAAAAACCCAGCAGAAGCAACGTGTTTTCGCCCAGACCGCCTAGTGGATCGCAAAACAGACTATCTTAGTCGTTGTTTTGCGGAGTCCACGTTCGTGGAAGTCCAGGTTTCTTCCTTTTCACAGCACCAGTTTCCCTGCAGTTGCTTACCCATGAAACAATCGACTGTCGACCACGAACAGGGTCAAGGGGCGCAGTATTGAAATGGATACGTTGCGTGGCAATGATTGAGCGACCGATTCAGATTAAATTTTACGACCCTCTCTTTCGACTATGTCTACCCCCACCCTCCAGGGAGCAACCGTCTCTCTAGGGCGCCAAATTCAAATAGGCAAGTTGCTCTGTCCCACCCTGTATAAAACTAACTGAATTACGCCTGGACCAAATTTTTTACGCTTCACCAATAAGTTTTATAGCCAATATTTTGGCACAGCAATGGATATGTTATTATGACAATAACTTTAAGAGGGCACACTTTGACATTTTAAAAAATCTGGTAGACAGTATTTTTATAGTAGCAAAAAAAATAGTTTGAGATAAATAATTTTATATTATTGTATTGACATTATTTATGTATTACAAAACATTGAAATAATTTAAATAGAGCTGGTTTTAGAAACAAGATTTATTGAACAATGTAATTTTGACAAATTAAAGAAAGGAGCAGTTCTACTTCAAATAAGGAGGCTAATATGGATTTACAGTGTAACTCGAAGAAAAATAAAACAAAATTAATTTAAATTGATATCACGAAATTCTTTCAAATCACAATTTTATCGTGACATATCTTACATATATACATTTCGATAAGTCAATAAATATCCATTGTTTTAACATATTTTATAAACATTATTCCACAAATAGGTACCTACAGCAATAAAATAGCAACATTGTCAATCAAAGTTTTAATTTGGCGATGTTTCAGAATTTATCTTATTCCTCTCTATCTCGTCATGGTTTCCATACCATTAAAAATATAAATCTGTGATAGCGTCAAGTGAAAAGACACTTAGGAGCAAAAAAAATACCGAGGCCATACACTCATAGTAAAACCTTCAACAGCAGCTCAAATTGATAACATCTTATTAAGTTGTTTCCAAGCGTGTAGAACTCCAGAGATGCACTGATTCCGACCTTTAGCCACTGGAGGGCATGAGGTTTGATACAGCGCATTCCATAGGATATTGTCAACGTCAAGATCGAAAGAGAAGTACTGTGAAATTAGATCTTGCATGCCAAGCTTCACTGATGAGGTTTTTATGTTAAAATCGAAATCACGTAATCCGAAGCCAATGGCTTAATCTTGTTTCATTGTACTCTCGCCGCAGGGTGATTCCAACAATACAACAACTTAAATGCCATTTTTCCTTTTGAAACGTTTTAGTTTAAGATGTTGGGTTTATAATAAGTGCACCTAGTCTAGTAATTATTAGTGGAAATGGACACAACAGCAGAAAAAAAGGGGGCGAAGCTGTTGCCTTGTTACAAGAAGACCAGAGCCAATGTGAAGTCGCTTGTCCGTTGTACACTCTGTTTGTAAATGTCTCCCCCTGCTGCTGGATTCGCATCAATAACACTTTCCGTAGAGCGGGTTATTTGCATCGGACATCTTCGGCTTTCTTATATATCCGGCAACAAAACAATAGACAAACACGTTTGCCGACACACTTGTTTTCAACCGGAGCATTTATGTATTTTAATCGAAAAGTAAAGATAGATTTTCGGCTACCTACGCATAATTCCTTTGTATTTAAAATCTCGATATATGTATATGTATTTACTTACTAGCGGTAGATTCTAGGAACTTATTAAAGATACATTTTTACCGTATTATACTACACTATTTTTGATGCGTGCTCTTGTTAGTTTGCCAAGCTTTTATTGTCGATAATTTTTAATGTATATTATGACATTATATTTATTTCAATATTAATGGAATACTAAACGTTAGCTTATACAAATACATACAAAGAAAATATGAAATTATTGTAAAAGTTAAACAACCTCTAATAAACCAGACGAATAGAATGCTGTTGCGTCAGTTGCATTATAATATAGCTATTTAACGACATCCTAAGTAGGAAACATAAATTTAGTAATTGGAAAAAGATTAAGTGTAAAATTTTACAACAGAAAAACTAAACTAAAAAGAAATCATTATTCTGAACTTGGTCCTACTAATCAGATAGTTTAGCTTGTGTCATTTTTCTTGCATTAAGTGGATACACTTCATTTTACAAACTTATGAGTGACTTTAGAGCTTTTTTACTACAACTTTTCGCATTGATGTATCGCCTACACATATTTATTGCGCTTAATACTTCACTACTTCGCAGTTTAGGTATTTCGAAATAGGCGTTGTCATCCCCATCATTGCCACTGTCGCTTGAAGCGGGTCTGCTTTTTTGATCACCACCACGTTTTTGGTACACATCAATAATAATTTCCTGATTCTGTAGTTTTCCACACAAAGTGCAAAAAGGTATCGAAATCTACATCCTCCGGCAGAACTAGGTTATGTATAGGTACAACTTCGTCAGGACCATCACCGTCACTTGCGGCAGCCACTTCCAGTAAGATACCAGATTTAAGGAAACGCGGAAAGCTTTTGATTGTAGAGGATGACATCTGCTTCCAGGCATTCGAAATAAATTCTATGGTCTGTAATAAGTTAATGGTGAGATTTTTATTTTCTGCATCAGTCAATGTTATTAAATGTTGAACCAAGCATTTTTCTACAATGAACTTTCAAATTTGCGATGATACCCAAATGGAGTAGCTGAAGAACACTAGTACAGTTGGGGAGAAAAAAATTCCACGCGTACATTTTCCAAAATTATTTGAGGTGTATGTGCTGCACATCGATTCATAAAAAGAATAATCTTCTTCTGTTCCTTTTCACTCTAATGTCTAATTTCTTTAACCACTGTTCTACTAATATCATAGTCATCCAGGAATTCCTGCTGGATTCATATTCCGTAGGTTTTGTTTGCACACCATTCAAACACCTCGGATTCTTAGATTTGCCTATCACAAGTGGGACAAGTTTGTCTGATCCGTCTGCATTGGTGGCAAGAAGAACTGTTATACGGATTTTACTTTTCTTCCCTCCATGGCATGAGTCATCCTATTCAGCTAATGTCCTGCTGGGAAGAAGATTGTAGAATAGGCCAGTCTCATCAGAATTGTAGATGTTTTGAGGCTGATAATCTCTTATGATTTCTGGTAGACCGTCTTCTTTCGAGTGCCGTGACGTCATACACAGCTTTCGACTCACCACAAATTGTTTTCACTGTGATTCCATGACAGTCTTTAAAACTTTGCAACCATCCTGTTGAGGCCTTGAAATCAACGGTGTGAAATCAACAGCATGTCACCATTGATTGGTAGAGCTGCAGCCCGTTTCTGCTGGAACCATGTGAAAAGTGCCATTTCCAGCGTACTCCCTTCTTGTTGACGGCTGCGTTTTTTTTGATTTTGTACCCAATTTAGAAAACTCATTCGAAATAGTATTTTTTTTTGTTGTTGACTGTACAGAGCGTGGTATAAGCAATTCCTACGTTTGAAGCAATTTCGATTTTTGTTTTGTGTGTATTAAGTTGTACCTCCCGTATGAATTTAACTTTTTGATCTACTGTATATACTTGTAACTTTTTTTTTCTATTCTCTATGGCTGATTAATAACCTTTTTGTGCATGAATGTCACTGTAGTGGACAGGTATTTTCTAAGGTAAGCACACCTAAAAATGCCACATTGCATAATGACTACTGAAATGGCCATCAACATTTTTATCAAAAAAATGTGTAATAACGTCGATTAAGTGTTTCTATTACTTTGAAGTCCTTATTTGTCTCCATAATCAGTCACGTATTTTTCTTCATATACCTACATATTTACATATACTGATTCTTTACTTATTGTTAGTCATGCATGAAAAGAATAAAAACAATGAATGACCGCTGTTCAACAGTAAACACATGATATCGAAAATCTATCTTTACTTTTCGATTAAAATACATAAATGCTCCGATTGAAAACAAGTGTGTCGGCAAACGTTTTTGTCTATTGTTTTCGCGCCGAATGCCGTCCGCTAGTTTGCGTTTTTTGTTGTCGGATATATAAGAAAGCCGAAGATGTCCGATGCATAAAACACGCTCTATGGAGTGTTATTGATATGAATCCAGCGGAAGGGGAAGACATTACTTTACAAACAAAGTGTACATGAGTCAATCTGTGGTATTAAGAGGTTATCCAAAATAACTGACAAATTTTATCGGAGAGGAGATTGTGGTAAAAAACAATATGCATTAGAGAGAAATTACTACTTTCTTATTCACACCTCATTACAAAATTTTGAACCTTTCAAATTCGTTTAAAATCAATGGGAGCTTCGAGAAACACTCCCAGTAACTTTACAAAAAGAAGAATAACCAACCTTACCCCAAAAAAGTTATCTAAACGTCCAAAAATTTACCCTTGCCTATGTCCATTAATTAGACAATTTTGCTAGGCTGAATATTAATACAATGCTCCATTGCAGAAATAGCTCAACTTAGTTTTTATTGTAATTGGGAACGGTGGAGGAGGTTCAATAGCAGAATGAAATCGACGAAACTCCATAAACTCATGTCGTTCTTTACGCCGATTTTATTGGGGAACCAACCTGATGCAATAAATATTCTTCATAAAAGTACTTTTGAGCGGCAGTAAATTGAAGCAAGAACCAGCATGTAGTGCAGCTTTCGATTCTGGTGAACACCAGTTGGATAAACTCAAAAGGAAAAGTTCAAACTACAAATTCTGAAGCAGAAAATAAAGTGAAAGCAAGAGTTTCCGCAAGAGAGTTCATGAAAACTTATTAGGTTTAGGAAGAACATTTACAAGTGGTACTTAACGCAAGCGAGGGAGGGTGGCAACACAAAATAGTTATTGCGGAAAAAATATGAAGAAATAGCGTTCAAGTTTTAGTCATGTAGAAAATCAATTTGTGTTCAGTTTTAAATTAAAATTAGAATAATTAAAAAAAAAACGAAAAACAGGCGATAGTGTGGGATAAATAATATTTCACATTTTATTTGTCAAAATAAAATATTTACCGTGCGTGAATTGTAGACAGCTCGCGGCAACATCTGCTTTTTTACAATCCACTGAATAGAATGTTATTATCCTTGAGGAAACACATGCATAATAGATTATACAACAGTATAAATACATAAGTCTATATCTACGCCGTTGACGCCGAGTATAAAGTAAAGCATTAAACATTTACTATATATCTTTCAAATATATATGTATAACATTATGACGTAGAATCAACTAAAATTGTTGTAAACTTTTATATGAGGCGGATATTGAAATTTAAACAAATTCATTCCTCCTCCATTTACTGCAGAACTGTCACAAACCTCTAAACAACAAACATTATTGCTTTATATGCCAGGGTGGGTCAATATGTCCGTGATTTTTTGAATTTCCCGCCTATTAATGCTCCTGTCAACAGTGCGATTCCTGTTAAAATTTGAACAAGCTGCGTCATTTAGTTTTTGTTTGACAGCCATTGATAGCAGACTATCGCGTGATTTGTTAAGTACATGGTTTTCGTGTGCTCATTAAACATTACTTTTTGCGCAATAAAATCATCACTCAAAGCAAGACTAAGCTTGATAAGTATTATAGGAACTCTACACCATCAATTTCAATGGTAAAAAAGTGGTTTACTGAATTTCCTTGTAGCCGTACAAGCACGTAAGATGATGAACGTTCTGGACGCCCAGTTGACGTCCCTACACTCGAAACAATTAAAAAAATTCACAATGTGGTGTTGGTCCATCGGAAATTGAAAGTGCGAGAGATTGTAGAAACTATAGGCATATCACATGACTCAGTGGTTCTAATTTTGAATGATAACTTGGGTATGAGAAAGCTTTCCCCAAGATGAGTGCTGCGTTTGCTCACAATCTACCACAAACGCAATCGTGTGGCAACTTTGCAGGAATGTTTGGGGTTGTTTAGCCGCAATATGGACGAGTTTTGCCGTCGTTTCGTAACCGTGCACGAAACGTGGATTCACCATAACACACCAGAGATAAAACAGCAGTCAAAACAGTTGGTTTTTTTGGAATGCACTGGTATAATCCTTGAAGAGGGTAAAACAATTAATGGCGAATATTATGCCAACTTATTTGAAAAAGAAAGCCGCATTTGTTCTTTTCCGCCTTCCCTCGTCCACCCTATTCTTGGGATTTAGCCCCGAGTGACTATTTCTTGTTTCCAAACCTGAAGAAATGGCTCGACGGATAGAGATTTGAGTCCAACGATGAAATACCTATTTTGATGACCTCATCAAATCTTATTTTCTGAAAGGGATAGAAAAATTGGAGAAACGTTGGACAAAGTGTATAGATCTCAAAGAAGACTATGTTGAAAAATCAAATAACTTTCTCTAAAAAACCTGAGTTTCATTCAAAAAGTCACGGACATGTTGACCCGCCCTTCTCTGTAAGTAATTAATAAACTTTATCCAATATGTTGCATCTAAACTGAGATTCAAAATGATTGTCGTAGTAAAGAAATTGTCTTCCAGAAAAATGTATCTATACTTCTTACCATTTTAATGAGGGAAGTGACCTACATACACATTTGATACACTGAATTAATTTTCTTGGTATTTTGTGACATTGGCGTTCGTGTTGTAGTTCCTTTTCTCTTATTTGCCACTATCTACGGGCAAGAAATTGACAATCTCACAGTATTAAGGGATACAGGGATTTTCACGGAACTGGCTAGCTAGAAGTTTTCGGGCTTAACGAAACACTTCAGTTTTGAAAATGTTGGTTTCGCACTAATTTGGTAGGTACTTATTTTCTTTCTAAAATATTCTCAAGTTCCTTGCACTTTCGGTTAACCGGAAGTCGCCACGAACTTTGTTATTTTAAATGGAACACCTTATATTATATTATCTTTTTGAATTCAGCATCAAATTCGGTGACGATTACAACTAGGGTTTCCTATACCTATCTTCAACCGTTCCTAATATACATATGTATGTATTAGGTACGATATTTATAAAAATTTTGACATTTACCCCGTTATATTCAACTGATTAATTCTCAGTTACTGTAAGTGTCAGAGATTTGATATTTTAAAACTGCCAAATACTAACATTGTTTTACCAAAACGTTGTAACATTTTTTCTTTATATCATACAGGCTGTTCAAAAATTTATACTAGGGGAGAAGGGAGTAGGTTCGGACACCATTTTTCAAAATGGTATATCTACGTCGCTTCTTAACATTATTGAGATGTTGAAATATCGTGAAATAGAGCCTTCTTGATATATGACTTTTCTATATTATACACATACAAATTTCAACTAATTTTTCAGAAAAAGTGATATCAGTAAATTTGAGGATTTGTCCGGAAGTGCCCCAAGACAGGGCACTTTCGGGCATGAATGGGATACGTTCGGGCGATTTAAAAATTGTTGAAATGTTTATTTATTTTCCAAATAACATTGTTGATAAAGTATTACTTAACATCATAAGCAAAAAAATTTACATTGAACTTTAGTCCCCGGTGTTCACATGGGTTTAGGTAATTTTGATATAATGTCTTTCCTCGCAATGTATGATATATCCTCAACTTCTGGATAAACAAATCCTTTTATACAGTTTTTCAAAAATGTAACTTCGAATTCCCCATTCTCCGTTACATGTATCACTTTTCCAAGATAATGTAAGAATCTTTTTTTGTTGTGAACTTCACTAATAAATAATCATCTTTTATGATTTTCTCGTCATCTAATAGTTCAAGGAGGTCATCAGCATGACTATCATAATCCAAATCCTTATCAGAGTCGGATAAATCGTTTCGAATTTTTTTCGTGGATAGTAAAGGTAAATCAATATCAGAATCTGACGATGAAACATCATGTAAAAGTGGTTTCTTCTTCTTTCTCCTCTTTGGTTGCTTACTTCTTTGTATTTTCATCGGTTTAGATTCAGACACCAATTTTCTCGAAGCGTTTGTTTTCTCCCATTTATCAATTTGGCTTTCTCCAACTCTTCGATTTTTTGTTTCTCAGGAGTAGTGGTGTAAATTCTCGATTTTCCCTTTCTTGATTTTGTAGTAGTGTTTCTAGGACAAGCCTTCGGTAAGGGTTTCACATCTAATGGTTTGACAACAGAAATTACAATAATTTTGGGTTTGGTAGCTTCATATAGTATTATATTCAATAATTTCGTTACGATATCTTCATGATTTTTGAAGGAGCATGGAATTTTTTCATGGGAGTGAGGCTGAGCACCGATACTTGTGTCGACTATTTTTAGAGAAGACCCATCTTTATTTTCAAGAGGACGGACCGTCGCGAATGAGGTACAGAAATCATCGTCTTTATAAACTAAGGAGTTAATAGGCCATAAACCAGTACTGTTGAAACTACTTATAATGTTACAGGGAGTGAATGTTTGCAAATATGGTTGTGCTGACAACTTGGTAACGTCATAAATAGTTATTGGTTTACCAGGGTTCGACAGAATGAAATCATTGAAAAAAACCTTGCATTTGGATTTGAGTGGACCATATACTGCCTTCTGCAGTGGCTGCATTCTATGTGTGCAATGTGGCGGGAACGACAATAATACAATTCCGTGTGCTCTTGCATACAATATGGCATCAATAGACACGTGTGTCTCGTGATTGTCCATAAGCAGCAGAGTTTTATTTGAGGAACTACTGTTCGTATGTCTTCTTATATGCTCCAACAGTTTAAGAAATACCCTTGTCGACATCCATCCCGATTTCTCAGCAAAACCAATAGCCCCAGGAACAGCACCGTATAAAAGCTGATCCTTCATCCTCACACGAGGTGTACAAACACGTAAATGAAACAGGGGGCATCTCCGGACAGTCTGGACCTGCCCCACATATTTTGTCGGTATGTCCCTCAGTTGTGTATCAAAGATAAATTGTTATTCCGCCATTTGGAAGCATTGATAAATAAAATGGGAATAGAAAGAAAACTACTGGAGATAGGTGTAGGGAGTGTTACAGCAAATCAATGTAGAATTGAATTTTCCGTCCAACAGTGTCAAAATATACAGGATGTTCCAATTGAAAAAAATTGGTTTATAACTTTAGAAATTGTTTGATATAACATATATTTTTGAACACCCTGTATGATATAAAGAAAAAATGTTACTACGTTTTGGTGAAACAATGTTAGTATTTGACAGTTTTAAAATATCAAACCTCTGACACTTGCAGTAAGTGAAAATTAATCAGTTAAATATAACGGTGTAAATGACAAAATTTTTATAAAAAACGTGATACATATATTAGAAACAGTTGAAGATAGGTATAGGAAACCCTAGTCGTAATCGTTATAGAATTTGATGCTATATTCAAAAACGTAAGAATATATAGGGTGTTCCATTCAAAATAACAAAGGTCTTAGCGACTTCCGGTGCAAGAAGTGCAAAAAATTTGAAAATATTTTAGAAAGAGAGTAAGTACCAAATTATTGCGAATCCCAAATTTTCAAAATTGAAGTTGTTCGTTACGTCCTAAAACTCCTAACTAGCCAGTTCCGTGGGAAACCCTGTATACTTAAACAAATTGCAAGTTTCTGCTAAATATCAGAAAATCTTTTATATTTAAGGCATTCAAATATAAAAACAGTCTACTCATTTATTGCACAATTGAGATTAGTACTAGGTTATAAACTGATAAAATACATATGTACATTATTCGGTAGCACAATTTTTAGCATTTTATAGCGCAATTTCCTTGTATTCGTTTTAATATATCCTACTAAAGTAATTCAGAAAGTAAATAAAAATTATTGTTATCAGATGTATGTATCTCGTCGAATTACTTCCTCGTGATGTAATAATATAACAAATATCCACAGCCTAGACCCGCTAAAACATTTACAGCGCATGCTACTAGCAAATATTTGATCTCTCTGGCTACGTCATCAACAGCTCGTCAGCTTTACTTACAAATTTAAATTGTCTAAACTTATCGAGGAACTACAATGATAGTATTAAAAATTAATGCCTTTTGACACTTCTTTACATACAGCCTAGTACAAAATTGTATTTCACACAAATTCTATTTCTATTTTATTCCAGGTAATGGAGAATCTTTTCAAACAATTCAAAATAGAGAATGCTATATGGACAAAAAATATGGATAATAATTACATTCAGATTACTTTTACTTTAAAAATTGACGCCCTATACGAAGAAGTTTTGGAAATTTTCAAAGAATATTGCATTGGATTTAAATATGGTTCCAGTGTGAGTATAGTACCTTGTAGTTTACATTATGGAGCTAGACTAGATCAACTTATGAAGGACAATGGATCTGAAGATAACTACAATGATACGTAAGTTGATACGTTAACCTTGATCTAAAACTAAAACTTGTTTCAATAAAATTCACTGCAAATATTACCTATTAAGTAATTTTCAAAATTTTTTCACTTGAAACGTTAACTAACGTTTCTTAGTTTTCCTGTTACTATTTTCTTTGTTAACTGTCTTCAACTTTCAGGAAACTTGATTCTGGGAATTCCGGTTGGTCGCAGTTCTTGTTGTCCATTAGAGCAAGACTGACAGTAGCGCAAGTTGTCGAGAACATCAAACATCAAGCTGCGTTGACTTTCAATTTTGTGTGCCTTTTAATAACAGCATCGTATGTATAACTGCATGATTTCTTTAGTTCATAATCTATTTTTTATAGCACTATGCAATATATGTCTGTATTATACATTTTCAAATAATACTCTAACCTACATAAAAATAAGGGAGGGTTTCATAACTGAGGGAATAGATACAGGAGTATTGTGGCCAGGAGCCAATCACTTAAGGTCAATGGGAACTTATCACAACCTCTTCCAAGCAGAAGTCAATGCTTTTGGAAAATGTGCTCAACTAAATCGTGACAGCAACTATGGGAAGCAAAGCATTGCAATTTTTGCCCGATAGTCAAGTAGCCATAATGGCACTAAGTTCTAACGCAACAGTACCAGGACACACTAGAACCAGTGGCAACGAGAAAATTAATCTATTACCAAGAAAAGCCACCACAAATTCATTTGTGGGGTCGGAACCGTTCGGGGGAATAAGGATCACCACCTATAAAAAATGAATCAAAGACAGGGAGAAGCAGCTTACAGCATCCCTCTGGGAGAATCTTCCTGGTTTAAGACACTCCAAGATATTCCTTGGAAAATCCAAATAAAGAGCAGATATCATGCTAGACTAGAAAAAAAACCACGAGTTCACACACAACAATGACGGAGGATAAAAAACCGAAACCCCTAATATCCAACTCCACCGCTATCACAGCAATCTGTGCCAGCCATTTTGGCAAAGCCGTTATAAACGAGGAATACAGCCTCCGTGAAATCATTACAACTGTTACAGTTTATTAAAGCCCTTAGACTGGTTGGGGACACTATACATCGTCAGGTCTAAACTTAAATTTTAGTGTTGGATTCAATACTCAGCATTTGATTCCACGAAACCATCAGTTAAAGAAGCCTCCGTTTCGGTGTGACACGTTTTGCTCTTAAACGAATAAATTCTTGGCAGAGTACCGAAAATTGCTCAACCATAGTCTCTCTAAATTGTCAAAAGATGTCTAGGTCAGTCTAGGTTATCATGAAGTAATAGTAATTATATAATTTTTATGCAGCTTGAAATTGTGTTCAGAAAAAAAGAGAGAGCAAAACCGATAGATTGCAAGCCAATTTTTTGGAAGATAAACAGAGTTTTTCGGTTGCTTTTCACTATTTGTGATTTATGATTCACTATTTGTCAAACGACATTAACTCTTCTATTTGTCTTTCACCATTTCTCATTAGTATTTCAGTATTAATCAAATGACATTCACCTTTGTCAAATGAGTTTCACCTTTTGTCAAAATAATTTCGTGAACTGTCAGTAGTACAACATGGAACGTGTGAGAAGGCGAAATACATTAGTAACGAAGTGCGCTTTAATTATTAACTCCATGAACCAAGGAAAATCTTCTATTGAAGTAGGAAAAAATGTACAAACTGAACAGATACATAAACGACCTCCCGGTCACAGAAAACAAAAGCTTAATGAAGCTCAAAAGGAACGAATATGTGACTGGATTGACGAGGATTGTATTCTTGCACTTTGTGATTTACAAACAAAAAGTTTTCGCCAATGGCACGACCTGCAAATATCTACGTCAACAATAAATAGGACTTTGAAAGAATTCCATTATTCAATGAAACGAGTGACATGCGTACCAAAAAGAAGAAATACTCCAGAAATAATACAAAGTCGTTTTGATTATGCAATTAAATACAACAGAATTATGTATGAAAGAGACAAAATCTTTTTCATTGATGAATTTGGTATTAATGTTTACTCAAGAGTATCATCTGGTAGATCTTCTAAAAATATTCCAGCATATTTATGTAAAGCCCAAGTTAGAGAACGAAATTATTCAATTGTAGCTGCAATGAATTTGAATTTGTTATATTTATTTCAAATACAAGATAGACCATACAAAGTAGAATATTAGTATCTGTTAAATATAATCAATCGTTTTCGTAATGATAATATCGTAAGAGCTTATCTTATAATAGATAATGCCCGCTTTCACAAAAATGCTGAAGTACTAAATCTTATTCACGGCCACCATGCTGTATTTATTCAGACGTATAGACCATTTTTGAATCCAATCGAGAAATTGTTCAATGGAAAAATTATATCAAGAGATCACAACCAAGAAATGCGGATGAGCTATGTATATCAATCCATGCATATCAGAAAATGTCACTCACGAACTGCCTTCACTTCATACAACATATGGAGTCCTACTTAGGCGATTGTTTACAAAGAATACAAATGCTTTCGTAAATTGTATTTGTTTGTTTAAGATCTTCTATTGTCTATTTTACATACTACATATGTCCATATGTATTGTCAGATCCTAATAAATACACATTAGTTCGATTGCTTGCCAAGGTATTCTATTCATAGAAACAGGGAAAATCATATGGCAAATAGTGAAACAGTTTTGATGAAAGGAAATTACAATTGGCACAATTTGGCAGTTAGTCATTTGATAAATATTGATTCACAAATGATACATATATAGTGAAAGGCCATCGAAAAGCTCCGTAAGATCATTCCCCTCCTTAACCGATACAAATACCTTTCAGAGGTTAAACTTCCTTGTACGATGAATATGCCAACAATATTAGTGCTAATTATGCTTAGCTACCTGTTTATTTCCTTAAGTCATTGTGTATAGACTTGGTGTGTCCCGTACTCAATATGGACAATTATATCGCTTTATAAAACGATTTAAATAAAATGTTGTCTCAACTGAAAGAAAGGCTTTGAAAAAAACGAAAAATTATTTTTCCTTTCCAACATAACTTCATAGAATTCAGTTCATATAGAAGTGTGAAATTTCAAATCAGATTTTTGACACTATCATTATTAAAAGCTAGTGTCGTAGTGGAAACTTTGGAATTATGTATTCGCAACCAACCATAATCAAAACTTCAATTCGTGTTTGATGTAAGTATTAATAATTATTTCAACATAAAGTTATCTTTACAACCATTTTACAACTGCCTAAATGTCAAAATTTTATCAAATCATGCGTAATTGTCAAGTTCTACAACCTGTCATGTTAACATTCGATAAAATAGTTGATAGTTGGTATTATGGTTGGTATAATACTCGAGCATATGACAGCTATCATTATTCACGAGAATAACGTGTTGTAAATCATTCGAGCAAATAACTGCCATTAGCAAAAATAAAAAGCTGCTCCACTTTACGAAAATATAGCTCGTCGCGGCGCTGTTGATAATCAGGGGTCGCAAAACATCAATTTTATATTTACATGATTTTACATGATAACCAAACGCGAGGGCTTTTTGTCTGAGTACCGCTTAAGTACATCGTTCGTCTTACTTTTTTATATTCAATGGAAAATTGACTTCCCCCAATAGAAAAACAATATATCAATAAAAGTAAACAATAAACAAACAATGCAGATAAAGCATTTTTTCCATTTATTTTTTTCAGAACTATTTGTGCTATTGGCTTGGTGGAAAATAGCAACGTGTACCTCATCTCGAGCATGTTAATATCGCCGATGATGGTAAAATACGTCGAATTCCATTTGCGCAATCTAGCACATACTTTATTTATTGTTTCAGGGACCAGTTATGGCGAGTACCTTCGGTAAAGTAATCCATGACCGCACCCTACAAAGAATGGGGGTTTTTAACGAACTGTTAGGACTCGGAATATCTACAATCATCGGTTTTATCTGTGGAATGATAATTTGTGTCTCAACCGATAAATATGGGCAAACGGATTGGCCGACCGTTGAAATGATATCCAGGTCAATGTTCTATTGAAAGTCACCAAACAACCCTTAATATACCATATGGGAATAGCTCGTTTCTCATCAGAATTTCATTATAACGTGTATTATCCTTCAGGAATAACTGTGCAACTTTTATTTAATGAAAATGAAAATATTATCCGTAAATTTATGGAATAATTAGAGACTCATCCTTAATACACAATAAGATGTATTCGGAAAAAGTGCTTTCTATATGTTCTTATTTCTCTAATTGTTGCTATTGGCAAAATTCATAAAGGAAAATTCCAATCCAAAAAATTCTACACTTCAGGGAAAAGATACCGGCGAATCCAACGTATAATCCTACGCAATTTTTGGGTTAAAATAGTAGCAATTATTAGCAAAACGTCGAGTTTCTTTTCTTTTATTTATTTTTGTTTTTGTTTTATTTTAATTTTAGTTTTAAAATATAGATTTTTCCACTGTGACGCAGTCAGAATTCGGAAGCCCTAGAATTCTTGAATATCATTTAAAAACTCTAAAGATTTGTCAATACATTTTGAGCTGTTCTGCTTTCTAGATGAAAGATTTCATTAGGTATAGGTAGAGATAGAGGGAGCTTGGACTGAAACTGTGCTTCTTTAGAAATCTTCTCGAAAATGTTCTCCACACCACACTGTGTGTTAGTGTGGTGTGATGAACATTTGCGAAACAATTAATTAAAAACAATGGTACAACATTATTCTCAAGCACTCTTAATACTTAATTAAATTCATTCGCATTTTTGCTTTTTATTATCAGCTACCATTTCGTGTGAAATGAAGTACAAAATAGTCAAAGATTATATAAAACTGTAGACGGAAAAATACCTAATCCAGTTGCAGATGGGCACTATTTATTTGTTTCTGTCCCTTAAAAGTGGAATCAAAAATAAAATGTCTAATATCCAGAGTAATGAGACTATGTAGGGGAACGTCAGTAACATTAGATATTAACTAAAAGTTATCTCGAATGATAGACTAAACTAAAGTAAGAGAGATTTTAACAAGATAGAAAGGGAGCCTACAAGATTAATAGCGGCTGAACGTTAACAATTTTTTTAATACATTCACCAGAAGGCGAAGAAAGTGTCTATGACGCTAGGAATATATTGGGTTAATGACTGAAACGAAAATCATCTTCATATACTTCTTTTGTAATAGAAGTTCATTGTCCAACAAGTATTCCAGTTATGGAACAATATGCAAAATTCATCCCTGTGGCACACCTGATGTAGAGATGAGTTCTGTGGAGTAGTATCCATGTCGAGGGTTTAACCATTTTTTACTAAAACTAAGAGAGCATGTTCACCGTATTTTTGCGTATAACTGATATTATCAAATTCGTAGTTTATTATCTTAAACCTATGATTTCTACAGTAGTGTATATACAGGGTGATCCAAATTAAAGGTGCACCATTGGTATCTCCGTTATTATAGAAGCCACGTGATTGGTTAAATTAGGGAAGATGTAGTATTTTTTACGCCGATTACGATGGCAGAAACAGAAAAAAGATCGAACATGTAAGTAACGAATTATTTCAAAAAACGTATATTTTTCTAATGGAACGCCCGGTATACTGTTATGCCAATCAATGTACAATCACTTACTTAACAAGAATGTTCATATGACTTTGTTCAAAAAAGTTGAAAATAACTGAGATAATTAAAAAATAAGGTGTAGTCAAGTTGGACGAGTAAATTTGTTTTCAAAGGCAATACAAGCAAAAAGTAAAAAATAATGTCTGCAGTAGATGCTCAAAAACATCACCTCCTAGTTGAACGCATTTTTGTGACCTTTTTAAGACACTTTGTGTAGCTTTGAGACCAACTCTGCCGTCAATAGAATTAATGTGTATGTAATAATAGTGTGGATACCGTTTTGTAGATCATCTACATTATTGAATCGTGTTTTGTAGGTTTCACTTTTTACATATCCCCAAAACTGAAAGTCCAGAGGCGTTATATCTGATGAACGAGGGGGAAAAGGAACAGATAAGAGATAATAGATAACTGTCTTATCGAATTTTGAGGATGTACTTCAAAATACGTTAACACGGTAACTTCCGTTTCTTGGGAAATAATAGCGGTTCCCTTTGTCCTTCTTTTAGCAAAAACGTTATCGTTGTTTCTAAATTGTCGATAAGTAATAATGATCAGGCACTTGACGCCCAGGAAATAATTTACTGTATCGTTCAACCACTCTTTGCAATTTTTTGACACATTAAATATGCTTCTAACATGTCACACTTTTCAATGTGTGAAAAAGGCATTTCCAAAACAATTTACAGCAAATTGCAAGTAGCAATAAGCACACTTTATTTTTTACACACAGTCTGATAATTTTTGCTTGTATTGCCTTTGAAAATAAAATTTGTTCGTCCAACTTGACTACACCTTATTTTTTAATTAGCTCAGTTATTTTCAATTTTTTTCAAACAAAGTCATATGAATATTGTTGTTAAGCAAGTGATTGCACATCAATTGCCGTAACAATATACAGAGCGTTCCATTACAAAAATATGCGCTTTATGAACTAACTCGTTGCCTACCTGTTCGATCGTTTTTCTGTTTTCATCATCGTAATCAGTACAAAAAATACTCTTTCCAAATATAACCGAACACGTGACTTCTATATTATCGGAAATACAAATGGGGCACTTTTAATTTGGATCAGCCTGTATACTTATAGGATTTGGTAAGGTTTTAGAAGAAAGCACTTATTATATTATTATGAAAATCCTGAATTTCTAAAAATCTAATTGTAATTGTTGAATTGGTCCTACTCGGTAAGTATAAAATTGTGTCGGTGTTTTGTATCGATCACATGTCCATAAAATTTTGAAAATTCGGACAAAAGTACATATAAGTATGTCTGTAGTTCATAATTAAATGTTTTTCTAAAATAGTGAATTTGAACTGTGTATGCTTTTTTCTAAAAATCAAGAGAAATCGATGTCTTGCTGCTGTAGTTGTTTGCAAATCGAGTAATTGTCTTCAGAAGTTTGTCTTCAATTAGGTGCTACATAGAAATTATGTTGCTTGATTCAAATACATGTAGACATTATTGTGGTTAGTTTTATTAACTAAGAACATTTAAAAAAAGATGTGAACTATATATTGGGTCATCGTTTAACTTTTTTTCCATGAAACAGCGCTAGAGATTCTCCATTTAGGTACATTATAGATTCCAGAAGTACCTAGCTAACCAATCGATATCAAGAAGATTAAAACTATAATCTGCTAAAACCTGCTGCACCAGGATAATAAAGATTAACAGCGTTAACGGAAGTTGATTATGATCTACAAAAATATTAACGTTAGTAGTCGACCAAATCAAGTGCAGTAGATGTTGATCTGGGTTTAAAACATTATTGTATGTCTTCGCAAATTATGCAGAAATCAATGTTCTAACATATGTAGAGTAATGAAGAATTGTATCCCTAATCTTAAAGAGTTTTGTAAATATCCTGCACCATTTATGCACTTATAATAGTCTACCTTGATTGCACCACCTGTATATAAAATTAAAACTACAATTTTACTTGTGACAACAATTTGTTAATAATTTTTATTTTTTTTCTAATTTTTAGAGGTGAATTTCGCACGATAGGAGTAGGCTGTCTAATAGCGTTATTGTCCGGCGCTGCCGTAGCTTTGGCAGTTCTAAGTGATAACATTTCGTCGCTTGTAGGCGTCGCAATATCGACGTCTTTGATGCCGCCGGCCGTGAACGCAGTAAGTTTACAAAACATATATGTAGGTATGCGCGTCCCCATATCAAAATGTTCCTACACCCGTAACCCGTAACGTTATAGACTTCCACTCTCTGAATCTGAACAACACGTTTTGCTCTCTGTTTTTGCGACACGAAGGGTCTGCTGTGGTCGTTGGCGTCTGTCTATTACGTGAAGGGCAACGAAACCACGAGATACAGTTCACTGACGTACACCGACTACTATTCCAATAATAGGGCAATCGAGCTTACGTCTTTGGGGGCGGTGAGCCTGTGCTTGACGTTCGTCAATATCATATGCATTTACGTCGCTGGAATTCTGATGTTTAAGGTTGGTATTCGTTTAATTACGTGAAAACAATGTCTACGTTTGAAACAGATCGTTATAAAATAATGACAAGTTACGAACTTTTGTTATTCAATAATTTATTACGTCGTAATATTAATAACGGAAAGATTTTGTATATTGAACGTTGACAATGTTTATAAGCAACAAGAAAACTGATTTTTTCAGTCCATGTAGCTCCCGCTTTAGGCAGGGAGACTTCCGTTTTCAGACAGTTTGTCCTGCGGTCCTTAGCCCGAGAAAAACACACTTTCACAGACAGGTCAACAAAATAAGTGTATATAAAGTCTATTATACGAACGTTAGCTACGTGTGCAAAATTTACGAACATTTTCTTGCGTTTTTGTGATTGTAATACATATTTAAACATATTATATCTACTGATAGCGCCTTCTGTTGTCGATAATGGGTAATAGAAAAATACCATGTATTGAGTACGATGGGTTGATGGGTACTACCTAGATAAGTAACAATATACACATGATACTGAAAAAGTTTTACTTTTTGCACAGCCGCAAGTGGAGCTGTACGCATTGGTGGTTACCCCGGTTTTGTGTTTTTATTATACATTTAGTACAATTTAGTATAGTAGTGTCAGTAGTGTCACCAAGTGTCACAGTAGTGTACAGTGTAATTAAACGTGAAAAACAATTATATATTCTGTGTGAAGCAAATCGATTACTTACAGTTAGGATAACATTTCACCCAAGTTCTTTTTATTGCAAAGTTTATTACACAGAGAATCATGGTTCTAAAGAAGTACTGTGTGTGTGTGCCTAAATGTGATGATGCGGTATCGATAAGGCACCGTTTTCCACTGAAAGAAGACGATGTTTTTAATGTTTGGCTGGAAAGGATAAAGCATCCTCGATTTCCTTTATTAACTAAACAGCAGATCTACAACATGTTGTCTGTCATCGTCACTTTGAACCTGATGGCTTTATAAGTGGATTCAAGAAATTACGTAAACGATGCTTACCTACTCTGTTTTTGCCTGGTAATCCTATTTTCCTGATATTTCTTCCAGTTTCATAGATCAATTACAACACCATAATTCGAATAACGATCAAATTTATTCCAAAACCTTTACAATATAATTTCATTTCATTCTTCAGTTTTCGTTATTACTTGGTTAGTTGTAACGAAAACCAAATTATATTGTAAAGGTTTTGGTAATTTGCATCATCATTGTGATAGGCCTAAGTCTGCAGACGTTGG